>JAMKQA010017764.1:0-47107 GCA_024699735.1 Posidonia australis | reverse complement strand
AGATTAGCTAATGACCCTGACAACACGAATAAAGTGACATCAATAAAGCAACTAGCAACTAGCAACAGAGACTAGAGTTATATGCTTTTTCCCTTATTTTCTCTATTATTTCCTTTTCTACATCATCATCTTGCAATAGAAAAATACAAAACATAAGAAAAAAAAAATCAAAAACCCAAAATATTTGAAAAGATGTAAAAAAAAAATTAACAACAACTTGCATTATAATTCAGTTCGATGACGACAATTAGAAAGCTAGCCTACATCAGATTGGACTACCCTTCCTCAGTTGACACTATCCAAATGACCAGTAGTGAGGGAGCCACCATCCATTAGAGCCAAATGTAGTGTCCAAACTTCGAAGCGACCCTACACCTCCAAGAGGGAGATAAAATGCTAGGGTGAATGTGCAAATGAGCCAAAAAAGGAGTCTATCGTGATCATCATTAAGGGAGTGCAACCAATGACATGTGCTTTTCTTACCATTCAACACATCACATCCTTTGCATCCGTGTTTCGAGCAGGCACTCGCATGGAAGTGTTGCTCCAATTTGGGAATTTCCCCACATTCTTTGCATTCGCCAGGTAGGCCACTATCGTCTATAACAACAACAATGTCACTGGCATCAGCTACTCCATGAAGGCAACTACCGCGTATGTCGAATTTTCTACAAAGCCTGTTGAGGTAGAGGATCAATCTGACCTAGATCAATTAACACTTGCATCTAGTCTGCGAAGCATTGCATACACACACTCCACGGTTGAGCTAGTGCATCACATCGCACCAGCTCGACAAACATGACAACCAAGGAAAAGCGACCTCGCCGCGCATAAGGGGATTACAATCCTCTCATGGAGCTGCTGAGCATCATTTTTCCTAAGGTCGAGTCATTTTTGAGGCTCCCAAACACTCGTCCACTACTGGATCCAATCGCTTGGTGATATGATATATGCACTTACTGCAGCTTTCACCATTGTGCTAGGCATTCGATGAATGGCTGCATCAGTTTGAGGGATGCTGTTCAGAACATGATTTACCATAAGGTCATTAGTGTTGCCCCGTAGGGGGTGGACCACACATAAACACCTGTACACACACACACAACTACATCGGCGCACCTAGACTAGTCTAGCACATCCTCACATGAGCTTTTAGACTCTAAGGATGTCATAGGCTTGAGGGTCTTCTTCCTTTCCCCTGTCCCTCACATTTCCAGTGTTTCCCCAATGTATCCTGCTAATCTCACCGGTCTGTCTTCTCCCCTTGTTCCTGACCTTTTTATGGGGGCATGGCCTACAGTTGGCTTGCTTAGCGTGCGCCAACATGACGTCGAGACTATCAATAGTCTAGACGATAACAACCATCAACCAACAATTTTAGCAATAGTCCCAATAGACCCATTCGTAATTTCAATAGTTGTTGTTATTGTGATGGCTCTATTAGATTAGCTAATGACCCTGACAACACGAATAAAGTGACATCAATAAAGCAACTAGCAACTAGCAACAGAGACTAGAGTTATATGCTTTTTCCCTTATTTTCTCTATTATTTCCTTTTCGACATCATCATCTTGCAATAGAAAAATACAAAAAATAAGAAAAAAAAAAATCAAAAACCCAAAATATTTGAAAAGATGTAAAAAAAAAAAAACAACAACTTGCATTATAATTCAGTTCGATGACGACAATTAGAAAGCTAGCCTACATCAGATTGGACTACCCTTCCTCAGTTGACACTATCCAAATGACCAGTAGTGAGGGAGCCACCATCCATTAGAGCCAAATGTAGTGTCCAAACTTCGAAGCGACCCTACACCTCCAAGAGGGAGATAAAATGCTAGGGTGACTGTGCAAATGAGCCAAAAAAGAACACATGGACACAAAAAGAATAAGAAGATAGAAGGTGAAGATAGAATCAGCCCAAGAGCAGGAGGTGTGCGACATAACTCTACCCCTAACATATCATGGAGAGGAGTTGGAGCTTGCGCCCAGTAAATCTATGCCTTCGAAGGATTGGCCCCCATTCCTACAACAAAAGCCTCCAACCTAGACCAGGTGCCTATTGCCTCCAAGCCAGGGATAGAGCAAAGCTATGCATTTATGAGGAAGTAAAAGAAATGTCAATGATCTCAAGAAACCAGGTGTTGGGCCCCAAACGAGTTTGGCATCGAGCCTAGTTCATCACACCATCTTACACAGTGAGCTTGAGCGCTACCACTCATCCCACAAAAGCCACCCACAACTTGTGAATCTCTATAGGGCTAGCTAAGCCGAATGCGTCCTCCTCCTCCTCCAATAGGCATGTAGCTTTCCAACCTAACTGAGGGCAAGCAAACAAAACACAAAAAAAATACAAAACAACCAAAAACCAACAAAAATCATTACATCTAATCAATAAAGCATTTCTACTTGCTCCAGCAACAATAATTATCTTTGATCTACCAACTTGTCTGCTTATAATAATAGAGTCCATCCGAATAATTACCATCATCATTACTTTGTTTGCTAGTGCCCTTTCTACTTCCATATTTGCATCACTTTATAAGTCATCACTGAGCATCTTCAACCAATGGTATTTCAACTACTTTTTGGTCAGAATGCATATACAACATGGGTGCCTGCCAATGCATAAACTGTCCAGAATAGTAGAATCAGCAACATGGCAACAATCACACACTCCAGTAAGCAAGCATCATTCCTTGCCTCGAACAACATAAGTCTCACCCCTATGGCGGTCTAGAGTGCCCTCTAGTCGCAACCTAACCCCCCTCCCCACTTCCTCCACTTTCCTTTCATCCTTGTTTTCGCATTTTTCGGGTCCTATCCTCCCATCACACTAGTGGTCTACGATGATTTGCATGTCTACACCTTAACTTTTTCGGCAAAGCATCACATTCTCGTTCTGAGACCATTGCACACCTTTATGTGGCGTTTGGCATCTCTCGCAGCAGCTCAACTCAATACCAAGGGCATTTGTTTTACCTTGGTATGACATGAGCTACCCTTTGCTTCTTCTTGTATTGTTCTTCTCTTGATACTAAGGGCATCTTGGCTACCCTTTGGAATTGTTTTGCCTTTTATTTAGGCTGGCACCCCTAATTGCCACGGGATTGTCTCCAAACCTTTGCTACACCTTCGAGCATGATATTCCTGTGTCTATCGTTCTCTTGATCGACAAGCTCGTTGGCCTGTAATCTTCTCGTTAATACTAAGGTCATCTTGGCTGCCTTTGGTATCTATGACCAGGCTAGTGGAACCCTACACGACTCCAAGGATTGTGGAAACACATGAGGAGTCTCGATATGGTTATAGCGAAGATGGTGAATCCGTAGAGGGACATTATACTCAGAAACACCAAAGAAAGATAAGAAAAAGGATAAGGAAAAGGTGTCACTACCTACTCTTTTAATGGGAAGACGAGGAAAACCAAACACAAAGGAAAATCCTAAGGAAATCAATGTGAAGAAAACACATGTATGCTCCGTGCCTAATGGATGTAGTGCACAAATCAATGCAGGTTAGAGAAAGGGTAAGGATTCTTGTTACGCATAGAGAATGTGTTAGGCACGCCCATGCGGCAGAAGAAATCGATCTTTCTAGGTTTCGTGCTTGTTAATGATTTAGTGTGTGTATGCTTGTCTACCCCAAATGCACATGCCTAAGATGAATGCGAAAACATGCTAAATTAAGGAGAAGAAATGAATTAAAAAGAAATAATAAGGAAAAATAATCTGAGGGACAATATAGACATTGAAAATGACACTTTACTGTACGCCCTTGGGCTATGAAGAAAATTGTGAAAATCGGAAATATTCGGAAAGCGTCACGCAATACAGCAAAAACATAGGAAATCCGAGAAAATCAAATGTGAGAAAATAATCCTCATTCGGGTCCATGACGGCATTGTCAAGCTTGTTAATGTACGCCCTCAGGCATGGAAAATCCAAATCTAATCAAAATAATGAAAATCGGAAGAAATCCGAGAAATAATGTGAAAACCAAGTTTGAAATAAGTTTGAAATGCGTGCATGATGCAAGAGAGTAAGCATGAGGATATATGTAAGAAAAAAGGGGTAACAAAATGTACAAAATGAAAGTATGGGTGAAATATGTAAATTTCCAAGGGCCTTTGTGCGAAAATTACATGTTCCTAGGTGAAGATTGAGGTTTCTAGGGTTAAATCAGCAAAAATGTTTAAGAAAATACATTTTATGCAATTTTAAGGAAGTTGGGGGTTAAATGTGCAAAACTGTGAATTTTTTGGTAAAATCAGGATTCCTGGGGTCCAATCTGTAATTTTGTCAGCAAAAGTCTTGTGTAATTTTGAAGAAATTTAGGGTTAAATGTGCAAAATAGTGGACTCATGGATGAAAATATGAATTTCTAGGGATTGATTTGCAAATATGCGATAAAAACATGCATTCAGTGTAAATTTAGTGAAGTTCAATGTTTAAAAAGAAATTCCGTGCACATTGGAGTAAAAATTTGAATCTACAGGGTTAGGTTTGCAATTGTACTAGAAAATCATGCATTAAGAATAGTTTTAATGAAGTTCAGGGTTTTATGTGCAAATTATGGACTTAAAATGAATGAAAACTAAATCAGTTGGTTTTATGTCAAAATCTAAAGCTTGAGAAATATTAAAAGAAAATCACAAGGATCACACAGCAATTTTACAAAACAAACATTATTAAAATAATTAAAAAACTAATGTAGGGATTAAATGCAAAATAAAAGGACCTAAACGCAAACAAAAGAAAAGAAAGGAAGTTATTTAAAAGAAGTTTTTTTAAAAAGATCGACGACCACTAGCAACTGTACCTCACTGTCGACGACCATCTGGGAAGCCATCCAAGGCTTCCCTGATGCCTGATCTGGCATCCAAGCATCCTATGAGCAAGAGGGAAAAAAACAGGGGAAGATCCACTGACTCTGATCTAGCAGCCAAAAGTCAGAGGCCTCCTCCCACATCCCTCGCCAACGTTGTGACTCCAACAACAGGCCTGGGGAAGAAAAGACAACTAGAGGCAGCGGTGCAGCGCTCTAAGGCTCCAAGAGGGTTGAGGGCATGGAGAGGAAGAATTTCCACCATCTGGGAGCAAGGGATGCATCGTACCCCTCCTCTCGATTAAACTCTGTGTCGACTCCAGCGATAGCAACTGTGGGGCACGATCAGGGCTCAATGCGGGGTCCTATTGCTTCTAGAGTCTAAGGGGAGAGAAGAGGAAGGTGCTCCGATGCCCTGAACGGAGCCTTGATGCGAGAGATGCACGGTTGACTCCTACCAGGGGTCGTCTTCTCTGGCGACGGCGGGGCTGTGTCCGGCGGCCCACTTCCAGCAGCTTCCAGGGTGGGGGAATGGCTTCCAAAGTGGACAAGGAGCAAGAAGAGACCAAGGCCAATCAACCTACACTTACAAGGGCACAAATCACTCAATGGATTCGTGCCCCCAACTCTCCTACCGAAAAAATGGGTCCGACAACCCATACAATCCTAATTCTGGCCGAGGAAGCCTCCAAACTCAACTGGAAACACCTCTGGGAAGTTGAAGAGGACCTAGGGAACAAAAATGAAAGTAAATTGAACTCTGATCGGGGCATAGCTAAGCTGGCAGTAGAGGTGGCTACTGGAGCTCGCTAGAGCTTGCCGGAGTCGTGGCGGAAGCTGGCCTAAGCTCTGAATTTTCTCCTCTCTGAGCTTCCTCACTGACTTGAGTTTCCTCTAGTTGCTCTGGTTGGTGAACTCTCCTTGATTTCTCTCCTCTCAAAGTCCCTCTCCTTTTTTTTCAAGTTTTTTCTCTCTCCTTTTTCAAGCTTTTTCCCCCCTTCTCCCCCCTTTTTTTCCCACTTGCAAATGGGGGGTATTTATAGAGATATATGGTTGGGTTGTTTAGGATGTTAGGGTAGTTTGTTATGTGTTATTGTAGGTAGTTAGAAGTTGTTACAAGTTGTTATGATGAAGGTGGAAAGTGGTTTGGTTTGTTTGGGTGGTTAGAGGTTGTTATAGGTTGTTATAGGTTGTTGTGATGGTGTGGGAAGTGGTTAGATTTGTTTAGGTGGTTAATGGTTGTTATGGTGGAGTGGGAAGTGGTTAGGGTTTGTTCAAGAGGATAAAGGTTGTTATAAGTTGTTATGGTGGAGTGGGAAGTGGTTAGGGTTTGTTTATGTCGTTAGAGATTGTTATAGGCCATTAGGGTTTTGGATTAGGTTTTAGGGTTTAGGTTAGGGATTAGGCTAGCTAAGGGTTTTGGATTAGGTTTTCGGGTTATGTTTAGGGTTTAGGTTAGAGTTTAGGCTAGCTTAGGGTTTGCTAAGTTTAGGGTCTTGGATTAGGTTTAGGGTTTTGGATTAGGGTTTAAGCTAGGTTTAGTGTTTTGAATTAGGTTTAGGGTTTAGGCTTGTTTTTGTGGATGAAATTAGGTTAGAATGTCGAGTTGGTCTCGGGGAGAAGTGATCGGGAGCACTATAACCAAAAAGTCCATTCCAGAGAAGCCTTCCTACAATCCAGCAAAATTGGAGTGTGTACTGATGCCCCTCCTTGAGCAAGGTCATGGGACGAATGGAAACTTGATCGACGCTCAAGGTTGACAAAGACACTTCGCCCAAGGCCGCATGAAAATTTAGCTACTGGAAGTAAGCCACTTAGTCAGTGAACTCACCAAAAGTCATGACTTGCCACCCAAAATGCCAAAGACGAAGCTGAAATGACGAATGTTGACACTGAATACTAATGTTAATGCTAAGGTGAATGCGGCTGTTGATGAATAATGTGTGCTAATGAATGATGATGCATGATGAATGAATGACACATGTAGATAATGATGTATACTACTAGATTATGCATGTAGTGCAGGATGACAAGTTGACGACCAATCAGCTCCTAAAGGACATGACTGGTTATCACACTTTGTCGAAAAAAGCGTTGGTCAAGACTCACGGTGCTTGCCGACCGAAAAGTGACTAGTTACCGAGGTCATCCGGGTAGTTCGAGCTATTAGCCCAAAAGGAGGGAAGGAACAAGGTGAGTGGAGAATCCATCAGGCACCACAAGTATTGCCCTGGTAGTTTGGGATACCAACCTGAAAGAAAGAAGCATGATCAGATGAAAAGGACTTGCTAGTAGGAAATGACGATTGACGAACGTTGTTCAGGTAGTTTAGGATACCAGCCCGAAAGAGTGGCAACCTAGATACTGCTCATCTAGATAGGGATCTAAGAGGAAGATATGACAAGAAAAGGGAGAAAATGAATTGAACCTAGCCACTATTGATGCACAAACAAAGGTCGAGGCAATAGCTTGGATCTGCCAAGAGTGAATCGAGTCGTTGCCGGTGTACGGACAACAACAGGGAATTGCCAAGAGTGAACCGAGTCGCTATCGGTGCTCAATCAAAGACTCAAAACCACCAAGAGTGAACTGAGTCATTGCCGATGTACGGACAACGGTTGGGAACCACCAAGAGTGAACTGAGTCTCTACCGATGCATGGACAATGGTTGGGAACTGCCAAGAGTGAATCGAGTCGCTGCTGGTGCTCATGTAACGGCTCAGAATCGCCAAAAGTGAACCGACTCGCTGCTGGTGCTCAGGCAACGGCTTGGAATTGCCAAGAGAGTGAACCAAGTCACTGCCAGTTCTCATGAAATGGCTTGAAACTGACAAGAGTGAATATAGTTGCCTCTAGTGCTTAGGCAAAAACTCGGAACCACCGAGAGTGAACCGAGTCATTGTTGGTGTTCTAGCGAAGGCTCGGAACCACCAAGAGTGAACCAAGTCACTTCCAGTGCTCAGGCAACAACTTGGAACCGCCGAGTGTGAACCGCGTCACAGCCGATGCTCAAGCAACTACTCGGAACAGCCAAGAGTGAATCGAGTCACTGCCGGTTTACAGACAACGACTGGGAACAACCAATAGTGAACCGAGTCACTGTCGATGCTCAAAGAATGGCTTAGAACCACCAAGAGTGAACCGAGTCGTTTTTGGTGTACGGACAACGACTGGGAAACGCCAAGAGTTAACTGAGTTGCTGCCGAGGCTTAGGCAATAGCATGGAAATGCCAAGAGTGAAACGAGTCATTGGCGGTGTATGGACAATAGCTGGGAACAGCCAAGAGTGAACCGAGTCGCTGTTGGTGTATGGACAACGGCTGGGAACCACCAAGAGTGAATCGAGTCACTGCCGATGCTCCGGCAACGGCTCTGAACCACCAGGAATGAACCACGTCAGTGCCAATGCTCAGGCAACGACTCAGAACCACCAAGAGAGTGAATCGAGTAGCTACCGGTGCTCAAGTAATAGCTCGAAACTACCAAGAGTGTGAACGTAGTCGCCATTGGTGCTCAGGCAACTACTTGGAACCACCGATAGTGAACCGAGTCATTGCTAGTGTTCTAGCAAAGGCTCAGAACCACCAAGAGTGAATCGAGTCACTGCTAGTGCCCAGGCAATAGCTTGGAACCACCGAGAGTCAACCGCGTCGTAGTCGATGCTCAGGCAACGACTCGGAACAGCCATGAGCAAATCGATTCATTGTCGGTTTACAGAAAATGGCTGGGAACCGCCAAGAGTGAACCGAGTCGCTGTCGATGCACTGGAAATGGCTCAGAGCCACCATGAGTGAACCGAGTGGTTTTCGGTGTATGGACAACGGCTAGGAACCGCCAAGAGTGAACGGAGTCACTGTCGAGGCTTAGGCAACAGCTCGAAACCGCCAAGAGTGAACTGAGTCATTGTCGGTGTATGGACAATGGCTAGAAACCGCCAAGATTGAACCGAGTTGTTCCTGGTGTACGGACAACTGCTTGGAACTGCCAACAGTGAATCGAGTCACTGTCGGTGCTCTGGCAACGGCTCAAAACCACCATGAGTGAACCAAGTCACTGCCGGTGCTCAGGGAATGACTTGGAACCACCAAGAGAGTGAACCGAGTCACTGCTGATGGTCAAGCAATGGCTCGAAACCGCCAAGAGTGAACATAGTCACCATTGGTGCTCAGGCAACTTCTTGGAACCACCGAGAGTGAACTGAGTCGTTGCTGGTGCTCTAGCAAAGGCTTGGAACCACCAAGAGTGAACTGAGTCATTGTCAATGCACAGGCAATAGCTTGTAACCGCCGAGAGTGAACCGCGTTGCAGTCGATGCTCAGGCAACGACTCGGAACCGCCAAGAGTGAATTGAGTCATTGCTAGCTTACAAACAATAGCTGGGAACTGCCAAGTGTGAACTGAGTTGCTGTCAATGCTTAGGCAACATCTCAAAACCACTAAGAGTGAATCGAGTCATTTTCGATGTACGGACAACAACTAGGAACCGCCAAGAGTGAATCGAGTCGCTACCAGTGCTCAGGCAATGGCTCGGAACCAACAAGAGTGAACCCAATCATTTTTGGTGTGCAGACAACGGTTGGGAACCACCAAGAGTGAACTGAGTCGCTACCGACGGTTAGGCAACAGCTCGGAACTGGCAAGAGTGAACTGAGTAGTTGCCGGAGTACGGACAACGGCTAGGAACTACCAAGAGTGAATCGAGTCGCTGTCAGTGTACAGACAATGGCTGGGAACCACCAAGGGTGAGTCAAGTCACTACCGGTGCTCTGCCAACCACTCAAAACTGGCAAGAATGAACCAAGTCGCTGTTGGTGCTCAGGCAATGACTCAAAATGACCAAGAGATTGAACTAAGTCGCTACCGGTGCACAAGCAACGGCTTGAAACTGCCAAGAGAGTGAACATAGTCGCTGCTGGTGCTCAAGCGATTGCTCAGAATTGCCAAGAGTGAACCGAGTCTTTGCCAGCATTCAAGAAAAGGCTCGAAACAGTCGAGACAGAACCGAGTCGCTGTTGATTCTCAAGCAACAGCACAGAACCATTGAGAGTGAACCGAATCACTATCGGTGCTGATGCAATGGCATGGAACCTCCAATATCCTCGCTAACCAAGCGATAAGGGTGTCGACCATACATCCCTCACCATAATCCCACTCTTCGTAGCATGCTTCTCTAGTACTTGGTGCCAACCTCTTGGCTTAACAGGGGTGCTGCACTTTTTGATCTTGCTGCCTGGACTCACCCCAAGACAGCATCTGCCACCTCCACCCTCTACACCGCTCATCGCACAGTATACTACTTACCCCCATCTCTGCATCAGACATAGGTACCCCCATACATGCCACAACACACCACACACTCACACGAGTATGCCGACCGTCATGCCATGACACCAGGTGGCATGATAGTGGATCAAGAGGAGCACCTTGGTATGACCCATATGGCATACACTACACCCACCCTAGCTACACCAGTCTTACTAGCAACGACCCCAGATGCCCTCCTCTCCATAATGGGTGACCTGGAAAGAGAACTTCGACAAGTGCAAGGTGGGGACGACCAGTCTTTTCAGTTCCAAGACCTCTACTATTTCCCAAAAGCTACACTCCCACCGAATTTTTAAGTCTCGGGCTTCGAAAAATATAATGGAAAAGGCTGCCCAATTTCTCATCTGAGGGCATACTTTAGAGACCTCACTCAATTCCAGGTTGACGAAAGGTTATTGATCTGCTTGATCCAAAGGGGTCTCTCTGGTGCTACCCTAAAGTAGTTCACTTCCCTAGACATGGCTACCATTTGGACATGAAATGACCAATCCTATGCATTCCTAGAATAGTGTTCCTTCAACTTAGACCTAGTCCCCAAGAGGGAGGACATGGCCTCAACAAAGTAGAAGCCCCTTGAGCCGTTTGAAGAGTACATCGGGTGCTAGTGTTCCCACACCTCACAAGTCAAGGGTAGACCCTCTGATGAGGAGTCTATCGAGATGATCATCCATGGGGCACAGCTAGCTACAAAGGCTCTGCTCAACATCCAGCTTATCACCACCTTTTCATCACTGATTAGAGCCAATGTGCGCATCGAAAGCTAACTACGTAGTGGCAATTTTCCCACACTCACTGCATTCGCAAAGCCGGCAATCACCTCTAGCCATAACACCGGCACCAACAACAGCAGCAGCAGTAGTAACAACAACAACGACTCCAACACCAACTACCGCAAGAGGAGGGACCCTCGGAAGAATGTCATTGCATATGTAGGATCCCCTGCTATGCTTGTGAACATGATGGGCCCATCAGCTCAGAATCAGGTAGTTTATGCACCAGCACGTAGGACAACTTACACACCCCACATCACCACCACCGCCGAGTCAGCATATCCCGTAGCATCGACAAGGTAAGGACAGCACCCCTTGCAAGGAAGGCCTCGATGACTAGACCGAGAGTTCACTCTGCTGGTCGAACCGTTGAGCGCCATCCTTCCTAAGGTGTAGTCCTTCGCCAAGTTTCCGGACATTCGCCCACCTGCGACTCCATTGCTAGTGTGTTATAAAGTGAATCTATACTACAGTTACCATCAAGCTGTGGGGCATTCAACAGATAACTGCTTCTTCCTTCGGAACACCATACAGGACCTCATTGACTGCAAGGTCATAATCATCAACACCTAGGATGCAAGGTCTACACCCACCAAGCACCACCAACACAAGCACACCCCAGTATAGTTAGCCAGCCTCACCCCCAGCATGCGAATCTAGGAGCGCTTAGGACATCAGGGATTCATTGACTCTCTCCTACAGAGTCTGGCACCCCTTGTCAAACCATTCTCATCTTATCCATCATGTCCGTATGCCCTTCCCCTCTTAGTTGTACCAGTCTTTACTCGTGGGTTTGAGATCCGTAGTCAACATGGTTCACCTAACTACTAGGCCGGAGTGCACAATCACGTCACCTACTATGCAATCATACCCAACCACACCCATCTGCCTTGAGGCGAGACCCCAGCCAACTTTTTCCCAACCCATCCAGCTAACTGCCTAACCCACAGCACCATCCATCAACCGTCCAGCAGCCCAACTGGAGTTGGTGGCTTGTACACCCTTTGTCATTAATCTGACTAGGGATATCCACCAAGTCCCATATGACTATGCTGCAGAGATGTGTGCAAAAATCATGCGGTCCAGAAGTGTGACATCTAGGCCTGATTATCCATTTTTTTTTGTAAATCATGTAATTAATTGTAATATCGCTTAAATGGTTTATCAATGGATAATTTGTTGTTTCTTGATTGTGTGAGCTTGTGGTAGGTCTCCTGTGCACCTGTTTGTGATTTGGGACAAATGTGGAGTCCGCCTTGAGGGTGCACAGTCACCTCGATTTGCATGCCTGTCTTTTCTTCCTTTCTTTTCATTCCTTTTCTCCTTCCTTTTCCTTCCACTAACAAGCCCGCACACTATTTTTTACCTCGTCTCATTCCCTTCCCCGACCCATGCCACCAGTGACACCGGTTCGTGCCTCGCCATCTACTTCGATGCGATGGGCGACCGACACGACCTGGGTGGAGAAAAGGATAAGGGGAGGCTGCGGCTTGCGAAGAGAGGAACGGGTGACCGATAGAGGAGAAGAGGAAGAGGAGCGGCGCATAACCGCGGAGGTGAGGTGAGCCCTGTGTGTTCCTCTAGCAGAGGAGATTCGCCGGATTGCAGGGAGAGTCGTCGGGCAGCTCAGCCAGGCACGCAACTCCTTTCCCTTCCTCTGTTTAGTTTTTATTAAGGATGGGTCAATTGCATGAAAATTCAGAGAAATGCATGTTAAATTGTAGAAAAATCATGAAATGAATGGGAATGTGATGTATAGCATGAGATTGTAGAGATCATGCGGTTAGGATTGATGTATGTGGGGAAAATGTAATTTTGGGGTTGAAGGCTACAGTAGCCGTTCTTGAGCCCCTTCCCCTTGTGATTTTCATTTGAACTGTGTGGTGATGGAATCATGAATGGTTTGAGGGGTTTTGAAGTAGACTTGAGTGTCTACACCCAATGATTTTATGGAAATTGTTGATGAATGTTTGGGGGGTCCGATCGGGACTCCCACTTTGGGCGAATTCTGCCACTGCAGAATAGGGGTGTGCCCTGTCTACGAGGAATTTGGTATACCGAATTTATTCGGTATGCCGAAATCCTAGCAGATTAAGCTAGAACCTAGGGTTCGGTAGACCAAAATTTCACAATCGACCGAAACAGGGGGTTTTGGCATACCGAAAATTTTCGGTATACCGAAACAGGGAATTTCGGAATACTGAATTGAAAATTCGGTATGCCGTTTTTGCCCTGAACTTGGGATGTTAAAATGTGAATTTTAATGAATGTTAAATGGTTTTAATGGTATGGTGGGTTTATATGAATGATGTTTCCCCATGTAATGACATGGAGGAATGTGGAACCCCAAAAAAATGGATTTGGGTGTGGTTTTGGGTTTTAGACCCTATAAATGAATGAAAAAGATGAGTTTATGTGGTTTTGGGCATGAGACCCAATTTATGATTTTAAGCATGGTTTTCATGGCTTGAGTTGGGACCCCAGTGGAGGGTAAAGTGTTGCAAGGAAATAGAGTCCTGCAACGAAAAGAATGGAATGAAATGGAAAATGGTTTCGAAAGGAATTCAAAGAGTTTTGAAATGGAACACTGATGATGTGGTTGCCGAGCTCATAGCAGTGTAGGCTGAGCCTGGGTTTTCGTACCTAGTTGTTCGGGTCACCGACAGTGTAGGCTGAGCCTAGGTCGTTGTACCTAGTGGTTCGGGTCACCGAGCTCGTAGCGATGTAGGCTGAGACTGGGCTTTTGAGCCTAGTTGTTTGGGTCACCGACGGTGTAGGCTGAGCTTGGGTCATTGGACCTAGTTGTTCGGGTCACTGAATGGGGCGTCAAACAGACACGATTCCCCGTGCACTTATGAAAATGAAATTGACGCTGGTTGGCCAGGGCCGTGACATCCCGCACGGGGAATTTCATCGTGGCAGTGCAGGAAGGTAGGGGAAGGATGTCCTCACCTACTACTTGTGTGCCTGGTTACCCCTGATCAAGGTAACAACAGTAAAGAAAAGTGGAATGAATAAAGAAAGAGAAATGTGATTTGGTCAAGATTGGACTGATGAAATGGTCCTAAAATCCAGAAAAGAAATGATGATGTTTTAATCAGTTGCTAGCCAGTGTTTATGATTTGGTTTTGAGCCCAATGGGGCATTGTGTTGTATGCTGGATCTGGTCAGAAATGTGAATTTGAAAGTGTGTTTTGGGATGAAATCCCAAATATTTAAAAGGGAAATGTTTTGGAAAATGAATTCCAAAGATTTTTGAAAGAAATGTAAAGGAATGTTTTGAAAGAAAAAAGTGGTTTTGGAATGAATTTTCAAATGTTTTGAGAAAAGAAAAGGAAACATGGTTTTTGAAAAAGCATGGATTGGGATTGAATTCCCAAGTGATTGTCTAATAAAAGAAAGGATGATTTTGAAAAAGAGAAAACCAAGTTTTGAAAAAATGCTAAGAAATGAGTTTTATGGTTTTACCGAGGTTTTGTGGTTTGTATGTTTTGGGGCACGTACTGGGTAACTTAGATGTCACTCACGTGTGCTATTTTTTTTTCAGGTACAGACCATGTGCAGCCGAGTTCCAGTGCAGGAGTTGGGGCTTCTAGCTGCACATTGTGATCCTGAAGCTGAACCTTAGTTATAGTTATTTGATGTTTCTGTAATTAGTGTAATTACGCTTGATACTGTGTTTTGGTAGCGTGCTCCTGATTGGGGTGTTACAAGAAGGGTGTACAAACCCCCAGCTTTCGTCCCTAAGACAAGCCATCCAACACCGCCTCCACCACAACAAGCAAGCCAACCTATAAAGCTTGCCACCGAAGAAGTCACCTCCAAGCCTACCACAAGTACCGCTAGCAAATCCCCAGATGACATCACCTTCCAAATGAAGAAGGTTAAGGCTAACATTTCCATCTAAGACATTATCTATACCTTAATTGAACAACGAGAGGCCTTCCTCCAGGTGTTCCAAGTAGCCATGTATCCCCCACTATTGAGCCCGCGACCCATGAAAACATGGTAGGCGTGATCGTAATGCCGCAAGTTATCTCCTTCTCCTCTCAGGAGTTGCCTCCGATGGGTACCAACCACAACCAACCATTGTTTATCACTATGCAATTTCATAGTTTCCAAATTCAATTGACACTGGTTGATAACGGCATAGGTTTAGACATCTATCCCTTGCATACTACAAGTAGGATCAGATTTAAAGCTGAGGATATCACACCAGCCGTCAAAGGAATGGCGTCATTTGATAATACACACAATGACACATTAGGAGTCTTGGTCATCCCCCTAATTGTCGGTCAGGCTCAGTTTGACATCGAGTTTTACATTGTCGATCTTGAGCCTACCTTTAACCGCCTGCATTGGCGTCCTTGGTTGCACAAGCATCAAGTTATCCCGTCAACCCTGCACTGCATGATCAAGTTCTTCTATGGCGATGACATTGCCATTGTCATGGTTGAGAACTTTGGAAAAAATGAGGTTGATGCGATCTCTTCTATCGATCTACAGACTGTCCATTTTGATGCCAAACCTTCAGATGTGCTTTATCGGGTTAATTGGTTTGAATCGGTAAACTTCATTCCAGATCTTGAGTGCGTTAGCTCCATGGCCATTAACAATCACCCCCAATTGATGGTTGAGAACCTCTATCAACGATGGAGGTACGAAAAGGGCGCACCACTCGGGTGGTTCGATCATGGGATTCGAAAGCCAATTGAAATGGAGGAGAGAAGAAATCATGAAGGACTCGGTTACCAAGTGTAGACACCCCATATGCTTGTAGCTAAACCCTAGACTTAGCAAGCCATAATCCAAAACCCTAACAACGTAACCACTTCCCACTCCATCATAACAACATCTAACTACCTAAACAAACCCTAACCACTTCCCACTCCATCATAACAACCCTAACCACTTCCCACTCCACTATAACAACCCTAACCACTTCCCACTCCACCATAACAACCTCCAACCACCCGTAACAACCTATAACAACCTTTAACCGCCTAAACAAACCCTAACCACTTCCCACTCCAACATAACAAACCATAACAACCCTAACCACTTCCCACTCCACCACAACAACCTCCAACCACTCATAACAACCCATAACAAACTACCTAGCCATTGCAAGCCTATAAATACCCCCTATTTGCAAGAGAAAAAGAGGGGAAGGAAGATGAAAAAAATGCCTGGAAAAGATAGAGAAAAAAACTTGAAAAAAAGGAAAAGCTTGAAAGGAGAGCAACCAAAGGGAACTACTTAGATCAGAGCAACCAGAGGATGCTTAGATCAGTGAGGAAGCTCAGAAAAGTGGCAGTTCAGAGCTTCGACCACCGTCTCTGGTGAGCTTCGGCCACCGTCTCTGGTGAGCTCCGGCGATTGGAATTTAAGTTTTATTGGTCGCCAGACCCATTTTTCTAGCAGGAGTGGTGGGGGCACGAATCCATTGATTGATTCGTGCCCTGGTGTGTGTGTAGTAGTTATTCTAGGTCCCCTCTTGCTTCTCCTCTACTCTGGAAGCCACGCAACTCCCCTAGAAATGGCTGGAAATGCATCGCTGGACACAGTCCCAACGTCGCCAGAGAAGACGACCCCTAGTAAAGGCCATCTGAGCGCCTCCTGCCTCGCAACTCCCCTACGATCATCGGGACATCTTCCTCTCCTCTCCCCGTGGACTTTGGAAGTTTTAGAACCCTCATTCGAGCCTCGATCCTCCTTCGCAGTTGCGTCGCCAGAGACGACGGCGAGCTTGATCGTGAAGGGAGCTCATGTAGCCTCACTTACTTCTAGATGGTGAGAAACATTCCTCCGCACGCCGTCGACCTTCCAGAAGCTTCGAAATGCTGCGCCTCTCCCTCCAATAGCCCTTTCTTCTCTAGGCCCATCGCCGGAGTCGCGACGCCGGCGAGAGTGGTGGGAGGAAGCTTCCAATCACTGGATGCCAGATCAGAGCCGTTGGATCTCCTCCCTTTTGCTTTCCTCGTGTTTGCATGCCAGATCAGGCATCTAGGAAGCCTTGGATGGCTTCCAAAATGGTCGTCGATGGCGTGGTACAGTTGCCGACAGTCGTCGACTGTTTTTAAAAAAATTTCTTTTCTTTTCTTCTGTTTGCATTTAGGTCCTTTTATTTTACATATCATTCCCTTCATTAGTTTTTTAATCATTTTAATAATGTTTTGTTTTGTAAATTTGCAGTGTGATCCTTATGTTTTTCTTTTAATATTTCTCAGGCTTTATATTTTGACTTAAAACCCTTTGATTTAGTTTTCCTTCACTTTAAGTCCATAATTTGCACATAAAACCCTGAACTTCATTAGAATTGTTCTGAATGAATGATTTTCTAGCACAATTGCAAACTAAACTCTAAAGATTCAAATGTTTACTTAAATGTGCACAGATTTTCATTTTAAAACCTAAACTTCTCTAAATTCACACTGAATGCATGTTTTTACGACATATTTGTAGATCAGTCCCAGGAAATTCATATTTTCATCCATGAGACCACTATTTTGCACATTTAGCCCTGAATTTCTTCATAATTACACTAGACACATGTTTTGCTGACAAAATTATAGATTGGACCCTAGGAATCTTGATTTTACCAAAAATGCTCAATTTTACACATTTAACCTCTAATTTCCTTAAAATCGCATAAAATGTGTTTTCTTAAACATTTTTGCTGATTTAGCCATGGAATCTCAGCCTTTACTTAGGAGCATGTAATTTTCACACAGATGCCCCTAGAAATTTACATATTTCACCCATACTTTCATTTTGTACATTTTGTTACCCTTTTTCATGCATATATTCTCATGCTTGTTTTCTTGCATCATGCACACATCTCAAACTTAGTTTTCGCATTGCTTGTTTTCTTACATCATGCACACATCTCAAACTTAGTTTTCGCATCATTTTACGGATTTCTTCCAATCTTCATGACTTTAGTTTGATTTGGATTTTCATCTCCCGAGGGCGTAGATTAACAGGCTTGACAATGTCGACATTGACCCGAATGAGGATTATTTTCTCCCATTTGATTTTCTCAAATTTCATAAGTTTTCATTGCTTTGTGTGACGCTTTCCAAATATTTCAGATTTTCACGGTTTTTCCTCATCGCCCAAGGGCGTACAGTAAAGTGGCATTTTCAATGCCTACATTGTCCCTTGGATTATTTTCTTTATCATTTTTCCCTTTTTTTTATTCATTTCTTCTCTTTGATTTGGCATGTTTTCGCATCCATCTTAGGCTTGTGCATTCTTAGTAGACAAGCATATGCACAGTAAATCATTAGCAAGTAGGAAACCTAGAAAGACCGAGTTCTTCGGGCGCACAGGGGTGCCTAACACCTTCCCCATGCGTGACAAGAATCCTTACCCATTCTGTAGTTTGTAATGGCCAAGTGTTGCATCCATTAGGCACAGAGCACACACGCATTCATTTTCATCATTTTTCTTGCATTCATATGCATTTTGGTTTTCCTCGTCTTTCCATTAAAAGACTAGGTGGCGACTCCTTTTCCTTATCCTTTTCTTATCTTTCTTTGGTGTTTCCGAGTCCAGTCTCCTTCTTCAGATTAACCATCTTCGTCGTGACCTTATCGGGACTCCTCGTGTGTTTCCATGCACCTTGGAATCGTGTAGGGTTCCACTGGCATGGTCACACCAAGGACCACCCCAGACTACGTGCGAGCACCAGAGATTGTTTATCCCTCGTGATATGACTAATTTTGTTAGTGTAGGTGTGATGGATCCTAACAGGAGCCCTTCCCCTATTATCACAATACAACAATAGTAGAGCTCGATGGAGAACATTGAATGGGTTTGTGTGGAAGGCTACTACGCAGACGAAGACTCCTCAACTATAGTCGAGCTAGACCCAATGAACAAAGCAGAGTAGTAGCAACTAGCAGTTCCAGCACACACCTATTTAGCATTACCACCCCCTTGTCAACAACAGTCGTTACATCTGACCCCACAGTCAGTTCAGAGTCGTCAATTCTAACAGCAATTCAGGCAGAACAACTGTCAATACAGCCAATCACAGCAATAGTCTAGTTGGCAGAGTTGTCAATAGGGTTAGCAATCAAGGCCCAACCGTTAGTCAGCAGTAGCATCACAGTCCCTCCAACCCCTAGACCCTTGGTGCAGTCAGAGACTTGCACCTATTACGTTGATTTCGCCTCCAATGTGGTAGAAGGCGTAGCCATAGAGAGCCATGTAGACAGCGTGTTGAACGACCTAGAAGTGTTGTTCTAGGAGTAGTTAGCTATCTTGGTAGAGGATGCGGCTGAGGAAAGCAAGAATAGGAAAGGCAAGGTGGTGGCATTAGAATCAAAGCTCGCCAAACCCCAAATTCACCAGGATCCTCTAGCTGTCATGGCCTTGGAGGAAGACAAGCTAGTAGAGACTATACTAGAGGAGTTGATCTCCAAGCAACCAGGAGGCAGCTTTAGATGGTACCTACAACGCAAGCCTCTCCTTGAGACAGGCGAGGGGAAAATAAAAAAAGACCTTGAGGTAGGCTCATCAGAGAGCCTAGGATGCGGCCACCAGAGTAGTCAACAGTAAGACGGCCACTGAGGGGAAATTATTGTAAATAGTACAAAAAATCCAAAAATCAGAAAAAATGCAAAAAAAACCCAAAAATATGATAGAGTTACTGTAGCAAAAGGAGAAGGACAATCCAATTCCTCAGCAGGACAGGAGAGTATAGGTCTAGAGTTCACGTAATACGACTACAAGAGCACCCAATGTCAGCGTGACCCTTCTCAAGCATGGCCAAGGGTAGGAGTCAGAACAAATTCTTTCCTTCGACATTGCCAACTCCATATTCGAGAGGGAGATCCTATCTGAGTTGATAACATATGAGGAGGAGAATGACATATATGCCGATGACCCTGAAGATGTGCCAGAATTCCACCCCCACAACGATGATCCAAAAGGCCCTAATTTGTGCATCGAAGAGGACACAGAACTGGTAAACATTGGCTCACCTATCAATGTTAAAGAAGTCTGAATCAGTGTAAAAATGTCCCCACAGGCAAGAGTGGAATTCATCACGTTCTTGAGGGTGTACAACGATGTCTTTGCTTACAGTTACGATGACATGGTCAAACTGGATGTTGAGGTAGTGGTGCACACTCGACCACTCAAGTCAGATGTCAAGCCAGTTAAACAGAAACTTAGAAGGTGGCACCTAGATTGGCTTCTCAAACTCAAGGAGGAAATCATGAAGCAATACCAAGTCAAATTTTTCAAAGTCATCCTTTACCCCAAATGACTAGTCAATATAGTTCTAGTGCCAAAAAAGGACGAACGAGTTCACATGTATATCGACTATAGAGATCTCAACAAAGCAAGCCTAAAAGATGATTTCCCACTACCTCATATTGATGTACTAGTAGACAATATCGCAGGGCATAAAATGTTATCATTCATGGATGGCTTCTCAGGCTATAACCAGATCAGAATGGTAGAAGATGATATGGAAAAGACATCATTCAGCACCTTAACAACGCAGGCGCTACATACCGAAGGGTAATGATAGCTCTCTTCCACGTCCTCATGCACCAAGAGATTGAGGTATATGTGGATGACATGATCACCAAATCCAGAGAGTCCGAAGATCATCTCGCTTGCTTGAGGAAGTTGTTTGATCGCCATTGGAAATACAAACTTTTGTTGAACCCCATCAAGTGTGTATTTAGTGTCGCAACTGGAAAGCTCCTCGGATATATAGTCAGCTAGAGTGGGATTGTGGTCGACCATAACAAGGCCAGATCCATCATTGACACACCCCCTCCAACCATAGAAAAGGAGGTCCAAGGATTGCTAGGGTGACTATAGTATATTAGCTGCTTCATCGCCCAGCTCATTCCCATATGTAAGCCAATCTTCAAGCTCCTAAGGAAGAATGCCTAGAAAATTTGGAGCAAGGAATTCGAGGCTGCCTTTGACAAGATCAAGCAACTATTAGCCAGATCGCCAATTATGGTCCCATCGACTCCATGACGGCCTTTGCTTCTTTACATGTTAGTCATGCAACACTCCATGGGTACAGTATTGGTTTAGCATGATGAATCAAGTCACAAGGAAAGAGCAGTATATTACCTGAGCAAGCAATTCAATGATTGCGAGACTAGGTATACTACCATCGAGAAGGTCTATTTGTCCCTTGTTTGGGCCTCCGAACGCCAAAGGCACTATATAATGGCGTACCTCGTCATGTTGTTATGCCGCCATGACCCGATGAAGTACCTTTTCCAAAAGCTAGCACTACTGAGAAGATGTGACAAGTGGTAGGTGCTGATATCCCAATATGACATCACCTTCATCACATAGAAATCAGTGAAGGGACAAGCTATAGTAGATCACCAAGCCGACCTACCTCTGCCAGAATATCAACCCTTACAGACCTAGTTCTTCGACGAGGACATACTGTTCACCATGGACGACCCAAAGCTTGAAGAATCAGAGGACAGGAAGCAGTGGCGTCTCTAAATTGATGGAGCAATGAATAAGAAAGGCCAGGACATCAAGGCAATACTAGCGACACCACAAGGGTAGCTCATCTCATTCTCCAAGAAGATAGCATTCTGGTGCACCAATAATAAGGCAATGTATGAAGCTTGCATCCTTAGCTTGCATGTTGCATTGGAGCACGGTGTATGGAAGCTACAAGTCCATGGCGACATCCTGCTGATCATATCTCAAGTGAACCAGAGCTAAAAGACAGGAGACCTGAAGCTAGTACCATATCACTCATACCTTTTGAAGCTCGTGGCGGAATTTGAGGAAATTTCCTTCTCCTTTATGAACAGAGCCAAGAATGTGTATGCAAACGCATTGGCAACTTTGGCATCTTGGCTATCCAGATTGAACGACCATGTGGTTGATGTATCAGTAACTTGAGTGGATTATCCTATATATTGCATGAGCATAGAACAAGTTGATCCACTCGGAGAGCACCCCTAGTACCATGACATCCAAGTTTTCCTACAGACCAAAGATCTTCTGCTTGACGCCTTAGCTACTGATGGAATGACCATGCTAGGTCTATATCGAAGTACATGCTTTGGGCTAGCCACTTGTATAGGAGATCCTATAACTAGATGCTTCTACGATGCATGGACTGAAAAGAGCCGACACACTAATGTTACAGATACATGTCGGAGCATGCAACCCACACATGAATGGGATTCTGCTAGCTAAGAAGATCATGCTATAGCACTATTACTAGTCGACATTGGAGGCAGATTGTTGCTAGTTTGTCTAGAGATGCCATAATTGCCAAATCCTTCAGAACCTAACCCACACTCCCCCTCATCAGCTGCATAACATGTCTTCGCCATGGCCTTTTTCAACAAGGGGTATCGACATCATCAGAGCCATCCACCCTACAGCTTCTAATAGGCACCACTTTATCCTGGTGGCAATTGATTACTTCTCCAAGTGGGTGGAAACAACTTCCTACATGACAATCACCACTGTGGCTATAGAGAAGTTTACCTAGAATAACATTGTAGCCTGATACGGATTCCCGTACGCCCTCATCTCTGATAATGGGAAGAACTTTATAGCCAAGAGGGTGGAAGACTTCCTACAGAACCTCTGAATCAAGCATCATCGATCTTTCCCGTATCATCCACAGATGAATGGCACCGTCAAGTCTACCAACAAAAACCTCACAAAGATTCTGAAGAAGATGGTAGAGACTCATTGGGACTAGCATGATCAGCTTCCATATATGCTATGGGCATATAGGATATCAATTCGGACCTCCACATGAGCCACCCCAGCTGGTCTATGGTATGGAGGTGGTTCTCCCCAATGAAGTGGAAATCTTGTCATTCAGAATCCTGAGGGAGGCAGAACTAGAGGAGGTGGAATGGGTTGAAGACCGATACATATAGCTGAACCAAATAGAAGAACATAGATTTGCAAGCCTTGCATTATACCCAGTTCTATCAGAAACGCATAGCCAGGTCTTATCAGAAGAAGGTCCGACCCAGAAGCCAGGACCGGGAAATCAAGTGTTGCTCGTGGGAAGTTTTGACCCAACAGGCGTGGCCCCTTCCTTATCAAGCAGATTTTTTCGAGAGGAGCCACTATCCTGGAAGTCATGGATCATGTAAGGCAGTCAGAGCCCATCAACACTAGCCACCTAAAGAAGTATTATCAGTGACTAGACATTGGCTCTCACTAGGCAAAGTCCTCTCCCCACCTACATCCACTCACTCTACTTTAGTGTATTTTGCATCAAACAATTGTAATTCGCATTCCAGCATCCACCTACTCTGTTTCATTGCATTTACACTGTACTATCACAGCATGCATCCCTACATTCATATGCTGCATACGCACTTGGAATCCATATATCTTTACTTTATGCACCAACATGCATGCACATACACCATCTGCATATTGGCCCGATGATGAAATTTGAAAAAGCTTAGCCTACATTGGAAGGGTTCTCACCTCCTTGGAGGATTCTATCTAGGTCATTTAACAAGTGAGGGAGCCACCCTCCATCGAGAACCAGATGAAACATTTAAACTCTTCAAGGGACCCACACCTCTAGTGGGAGATAAAATGATAGGGTGTGAGCGAGAGAGTGTGCACGAAAAAAAATCATAATACGCGAGGGGCATAAAAGTGATAGGAAGATAGAAGGCGCAGACAGAAGCTAACCCTAGAGAGAGGTGTGCGGCCCAATACTACCCCAACCATATCTTAGGGACGGGTCGAAGCATGCGCCTAAACCACTCTTGCCATCGAAGGATCAGCCTCCTTTCTAAGTAAAAAGCCTCCTGCCTCGTTCAAGCATCTATTACCTCCAAGAAGGTGTGGGACCCAAAGAGTTTGATGTGGATCTCTGATTTCGTCACCACCTAAACGTTTACCAGTAGGATATCCACCACCTAAATGTTCACCACCCAAACACCACCATCTCACTCCTAGAGTGCCACCTACCAGCTAAAGATCTAAATAGAGTCTGTCGGGTGGCAAGATTCCCTATCTCTATCGGGTAGGTAGTAAAGCTTTCCTAATGTTGAGGGCCCAGCATGACTAAGTTAGTACAATCCATGCATATACATCTCATTGCTTTTCCCATCATCCCCACTATGGAATAGGACTTTGCCTAGTCGTCAACTAGGGGCATGTCAGCTACACTCGTGGTTTGCTCCAATAGTACACCTTCAACTAAGGGCATGTCAGCTACCCTTATAGCTGACGTCAGCAGTACGTCTTCAGTCAGGGGCATGTCGGCTTCCCCCATAGACCACTTCCAATCAACAACATCTCCAGCCAAGGACACACCAGTAGCCTTTGATTAGACTTCACCAGTAGCATGCCTTTAGCCAGGGGCATGTCAACTACCTTCTAGCTAATCGACATTCGTCCAAATGTTTTAGATCATGTGATCAACACGAGCCAGTATGCAACCCCCACACCAGGAATCAGTGGAATGCACGAGTAGAAGCTGACCACTAAGTCTAAAAGCATTCCAGACAAGGACTCTAGAGGGCCACGGGGTGGTGATACATCCTCATTTGCCCTTACATCCAGGGGCTATGTCCTGATCGCGTGGCGGAGGTGCATGTGTCGACCATGGATTCTTCCAATCCTGCAGTGCTTAATCCCTGATGTAGGTGTGCCCCTGCACCCAACGCATGGGCTAGACCCCACATGTCTCAATAATGTATCCAATTTACACCATTTTAAAGGTAGGTTCATTGCGGCTTGTAGTACGTAATCCCTGATTTGGTTCATCGACTCCTCAGTATGGTGCACCCATACACCTAGTGCATGGACCAGATCTAGCATGTCTCAATAATGAATCCTATCTACGCCTTTTTTAAAGAAAGTGGTCTGGTTTGCTCAAGACACTATGGTAGCACAGAGGCCTCTTTCATAATCCAATCATAGAATGAAGTAAGTAGGCACATGGCAAGAAAGCAAAAAGTTCTACATTCAAATTTAGAGTCCAAAGATACATTCATCATGTGGAGTAATTAAAAACACAATGGATCTCACTACAAGCATCTGGTTTAGTTACTTCCTTTGGTATGAGGTCTTTTTGAGCTTCCGGCACTGTGGAACAAAGGAGCATCTGGAGTGACCTCACTAATCGACTAGTCCTCCTAAGTCTGTGCTCTATATACCTTGGTGTAGCCGGAACCCCTCACCAGAGCCAGGTCAGAGGAGTGGACACCAGTTCGTAACAGACAGGCTAGATCAGTAATCATGATAACAGAATTCAGTGGATACAATCGGAAGATATCAAGCATCAAAGTTTGTTCAAAGGCATCCTGTCAAAAGCCAAACTAACGCAGGATGCGAACGAGATGATACTCCACTCCCTCGGTTAGGCCAGGTAGAACGGCCACCCTCCTGTTGGTGCAGTTGAAGAACACAATGAAAGGCTTAGCGACAGATGGGACGACTCGCCAAACTATTTGACCCTCTGTCAGGTCTTCTAGCTTCTGATAGAATTCTGGGACACTAGAAATCATCTGGGCATGCCGGCTTTGGTAGTAAGCCTCAAACGTCGATCTCTGAGGGCATAAGATCTCGACCCCCATATGAGCACCACTTAGACCTGTTATGTCACGAAGTTAGTGAACAAGTGATGTGCCAATCATAGCAGAGTTCAGGGCTACCTGTACTAACGCTTTGTAGCTATAGAAATGGTGGCATCGGAGAGGAGCATGGTCCAAGCCGTACTAATTTTCCGCCAGGACCACCATGGTAAGATCTATCAACTTGCTCACCATCGCCAGGGCGATCTCAACCACCTCAATTGCCACTATCATCTGACCATGGCTAAATATGAGCTCTCCAAGGAAGCAGGACACGAAGCCGTCCTCGCCCCGCTCGGAGTGCCTCAGAATCACTTCATCATGATAATTTAGGCGAAGCATCAGACCACAGCCATCAATGTAGATCAAGCGCTCCCCACACATAGCAATACTAAAACTAGTCAACTAGCATAGAACAAATGCATATTCGTCCCAGCACATGAAAATTGGTGGTCCCAGTGGCTTCGACAAGCCACAAATCCATCGGGTTTCTTCCAAAGTAATGGTCAATTCTTTACGGCCAAATAGGAGTGTGTGATGAGCTGGCTTCCAGAACCTGGTCATGGTGCACAGGAGATAGCGGCTCACTTGCATATCCCGAATCTTTAGGAGCCTTCCTGAGATTCCCCTCGAGTATAATCTCTCCTTGTCACTATCAGATAAATGTCGATCCAGCATCTCAACGCTTCCGAGCAGCAAGGAGGAGTCACCATCATCGGGAAACCCTGAAAAAGAAAAGAGGAACAACATTAGAACCTCCCCTTGACTAGCAACCCACCACCACCAACAACATTGCCATGGTCTGCTGAAACCAAAGGAGATGACCACCAGTGGTAGAAACAGCAGGAGAAACAACAGAACAATATAGGTGGTCTTGGTGGAGCATTAGGAGGTAGGAAGGGAGGCGAACAAATGCCCACAACTCAAGCCCCCTTTAAAAGATGAAAGCTCATAAGAAGAGGACAGTTCTGCAACTCGTGACCCTGCGGTGTTAGAGATCATGCGTGTCATGGATGTGCGCTGGAGATGCACGTAGCAACCAGGACATTATACCCCTATATATAAGGCATAGAGGAGAGACATGTGTCAGATGTGCATAAATCAAAGTCAGTGCCCAACCAAATTGTTGCTATTTGTGAACTCACCAAGCTGGCGCAAAAGCATTCAAGGCCATATAACATATCAAACCACAAGTATAATGCAGGCACACACAAACCATGACACAGACATAAGGCAAGCAATTAAAAGAAATATCCAAATTACATATCAAGGATGTCTGTTAATTGTATCAGTTACAAGTTTGAACCAACAATACAACAAGATTTGGAACGAAAGAGTGGCCGATCTTCAAGCCTCATTGGCACTGTCATCTAAGCATCTCCCCTAGGAGCACGAGCAATACGATGGTCACCCTTGCGTCGTAGTCACCAAGTGATCGACGTCGAGCTACACGACCACAGGAGGGGCCAGTAGTAGAGCCAGAAGCACTCGCTATGTCACCAACGGCAAAGATGTCCTCCCCGTCGAATGTCGTGTCAGCCTCATCACCATTGCTGCTAGTGATGTCATCCTCCAGCTGGTCGGATCCTTGAGATATGAAAGAGTCAATCTTGCACAAGTACTAAGGCAGAGGCAATTACAAACATAGGTTGTAAATGAGACACTTACCTCCCCAAGGGCCTCTTGTTGGGCCGGTTTTACAACAATAAAGCAACTTTGTTAGTCCAGCTAGTTATATATTATCAGAAAACTAAAGAAGGGTGAAACAAATCTTAACAAGGTACCTTGGCTTGCTGCATCTCAGCATAAATGTCACTCAATCTACCCTCAAACGTCTACAACAGGGGAAAACAAGTTATGTTAAGCAAATAAAATTAGCAAAGGGAGATCTTTTTACTGAAGGAATAATGGCTTCCCTAGGCCCAATCCTCAGTGAACCACATGTCCTGGTGTGGTTCCCTCATATCTTCCTCGAATAGGTACGGTTTACCAATGTGCTCGTAACACTCCAAGTACTCATCATTGTTAGCTGGGAGGAGTGTGTACCGGCTCCTGTTGACCATGATCTCGGTAGCTATGGAGTGAGCCCTCACACGAGTGGTAGCCTAAGGTTCCATCTCAGTGAGTGGAGGCAGAGGAATACCAACTCGTTGGTGAACAAGTCGTGGGCTCGGCTAGGGAGGTAAAAAGAAGATTTCTTGAAGCAAAAAAACTTCATCAGCTTCAGTCAGTAAGGGCAAGTGGAGTTCAAGGGCTTCTAGTCCAACTCGGTGTACTGCTCAAAAGGCCTTAGCTCAACCTGCCAAGGATAGAACAAAACACGAGAAAGTCAGTCCAATATAGCAATTAAATAGATGAAGCAGTAAAATAATTCTTGCTTGCAAAATTACATCATGGATCCCATGAGATCGAACAAGTAGCGATAGGCCTCATACCTATATATCCCCACCACCAAGAGGTGATCTAGCGCACACCATTGCTGGGGAAATGGTAGAAGCCTGGGGTGGAGGTGGAAGAAGTAATGGCCCTACATGCAATGCTCCATCCACTAGTATTGCCACCAAATGAATTAGAGGTTAGAACAAGTATTTTACGATATAAGCAGAAAGGAAAATACAAGGTTGGAACTTACTATTAGCAGCAGATATAGCCTGACGTGGGACCACTGGTTGCTCTTTACTACATTGTCCAACCCATAGAGCATGTACGTGTAGCTAGCACCTCCCCAG
Source organism: Posidonia australis (assembly GCA_024699735.1). NCBI lineage: Eukaryota > Viridiplantae > Streptophyta > Magnoliopsida > Alismatales > Posidoniaceae > Posidonia > Posidonia australis. The sequence goes on along the minus strand of JAMKQA010017764.1, from coordinate 18,873 downwards.
TTGTACCGGTCCAGGTTGTCCAAATGAACGACGTAGATCAACCAGTTTGTTGATACGCAATAGCCAGAGGTGTCACAAAAGATCAATCCCATGAGCTCCAGCAAGAAGTGGCGAAGAACGAACTCGACATCCCATGAATTTAGAGCGAGCTCTGGCCTAAAAAGTTGCCACTCCTGCAACCAGCTGTAGCGAAAGTAGTGAGCCGATAAGGTCATCGAGGTCAGCTTTGAACCTAGAAAATGGGAGACTTTGGCGAATGCTAAGGTAGACTTCCCGATGATTGGCTCATTTCTAAAGCTAAAGCCCATCAACAGTTCCCAGTGCTCTGATAGGATGGTCATCTCGCCAAAAGGAAGGTGGAAGGTGTGCGTCTCATACCGCCACAGCACCGCTAATGCACAAAAGAACTCATAATGGCCATGGATGGATGGAAACTGCAATAGGCTCCCGAAAGGCATGCGGTGGAGGAGGAACTCTTTCAGGAAACCTGGGAGGTGCTTGAAATGCTCCAACATCAACGTCCACAGACACCGCATAACACACCCTGTGTCGCCTACTTGAAAGGTGGAAAAACAATAGATTCAGAAACCATATATGTAATTAGTAAGAGATTGTGCAAGAGGAGGAAGATTTACCTTGAAGTCGTCTTGATTGTAGATGTGGCCCTCGTCCAAGAGCCGACCCTCGAAGTTGTTAGATTCCTGCCAATCGTTTAATTGGGTTAGCCAGATTATCGCATGCAAAGAAATGAGAATAGAATGCAAAGAAAAAGATTTCTTACTTCCTTGGGAATGTTGGGGACCACATTCTCAAAAGCTCATGAACTGCAGGTGGTGCTAGAAGAGTGTGAACCGGCCCTACGACCTCAGGCCTGTCAACCGGAAGTGGTGTCGCTCGCCTAGGTAACCTCATACTTGGAATTAGAATGTAGGTAAAATAATGGTCAGTTAATGTTAAGAAGATCAACAAAGAAATTATAATTAAATTTTGACAGTACAGAAGCACAAAAAAACATTTATGGGCCGAGGCACCAAAAGACCACAAAGATTCAAAAATATCGTCAGAGGTAGAATCCAAGCAAGATGTTGTGATATGTTCACAATCTTATCGAAGTAGTAATCAAAAGCATAATTCAAACAAAGACACAACCCTAATAAAGCAAGGTCAGAATTTTCATTCAGAACAAGGATCCGACATTTAAACAAATTTTGGGGGAGGTTGATTCAAACAGAATTCAGTGGCATTCTACATTATTACCAGGCGCTTATTCAAACAAAAAATCAATGGCATGCTTCACAATATCATTCATAGCAATATGTTGTGTCTATAGGTATTATTCATGCAGGGAGTTGGTGACATAGTTTATTAGCATTTTACAACAGTATTCATGTATAATGACATTTTTTCCAAGCAAACATGGTGCCATTTTTTTACAACGATTATTCAATAAGCATGATGGCATTTTTCCAAGCAAGCAAGGTGGCATTTTTATAGTGCTATCCAAACAAATATGATGCCTTTTTCCAAGCAAGATATGGTGGCATCTTGCAGTGCTTATTCAAGAAAAATAATTGTGCTTTTTCCAAGCAATATGGTAGTATTGTTACAATGGCATCCAAGCAAGTATAATGATTTTTCATGTAAATATGGACGGACTTGATGTAGTGAGCAAGGCAATCAAGCATTCACGAAGATGGAGCCCAACTGTGGGGAGGGCACCGCTGGCATGTGACCATCAGCACAGCCATCGTCCGACGATGCCCCACCGCTGCTCAACCAACAAAGCCAGCCACCCATCATTTCGTCCCCAAGACACCACCCCACTCCACCACTCCAGTGAGACCCAACACCGGTGCCAACAAGCAGCCCACGGTGGAGGATGCCACCATGCACGAAAACAAAAAAACATGGAAATGAAAGGATATGGGAAGATAGAGGGAGTGTACCATGACACCGCCGCCATTCCATGCTCCTTACGCCGAAGCTCCCGTCTGCACCCCTCACGCCAATGATGCGTCGTGCCCCACAAGCCCATTGCTATTGCTTTGAAGCCCTCGCCTGCACCGCTCCGTCGACGCTCGTGCCCATGCCTCTACCGATGCCGTACTCTAAGTCGTAGCCGCCATTTGGAGGTGAAGAAGGAGAAGGGAAGGAAGATGAGAGGACGCAGGAAGAAGAGGAGAAATGGCTTATAAGGGGGGTTGTTCCTAGGTTTTAAATGAGAAGGTTTTCTTAATTTCTTTTCTCTTAAACTCATATGGAAAGCAATGAAGCATGCAGGAGTTTGAGGAGAGACCAACTACCATCCATCTATTCAACTGAAGTAACTGCTAGTGGGCCCCACATGTTTTAGATGTTGCTTCCTAACCCTAAGTAATTTTAGCAAAAGTTTTCGACCAAAGCGCAATTTACCCAAAAATTGTGGAGTATTACCTTCATAATGTTGGAAAAGGCGGGAAATGACCGCATAGTCGTCAGGAATCCAAGAAACGTTTCTATGATAGAAATTGTCCCTAGAATCATCCCTGATAATCAATTTTTTGGAACTTTGCAATAGTTTCCAAAAATTACAGATAGGTCTCTAAGCTCATCCAGATGCAAGAAAATGCTCTCTTGCTAGACCCTATGCACCAAAATGGATCTGATAGACTCAGATTAGCATCAGGCAGTTCATGTAAATGCCATTACCTTGGTAATTCCTCGAATGCCTCAGAAATGGAAATTTTGCAAGGAGGGCCCTAGAACTTTTATCCCTATCGAGACCCCAGTTTTGTGGAATCAAAAGTAAGGGGAATGCTTCGAGAGCTTGGCCAGAGTATAAGCATCACTCACAGAAATAGTGATTTTGGCTAAGAGAATAGCTTAGGGAAATTTGCAAAAAGGCCCCCATAATTTTCTAAACTGTAGAAAGGTCCTCGGTTGCCACCAAGATAGGTTGTCCGCTAGACCTATCCTCCCCATGAAGATCAGGAATGCCCCTTTATACCAAAGTTGAGTGTACAGTTAAGGACATCTAGAACTAAACAGTTTGGGTCAAAATTACCACAATGCCCCAATTATCCTACTTAGGGTTGATGGCACTTGAATTGCTGACCAAGGCCTGCCAAGAACTCCTCCATCCTCAGCCAAGCTCAAAATCATCACAGGTCGTTATGGCCAGCCTATGGCAGATTTCGTCTTGATTGGAAAAATTACAGTTATGCCACTATCATTGTGCGAAGAGCATCTTGGGCCCTATCTGCCTACCAAGGGCTCCCGCACACCTTGTGATAGTATTCAAGGTCATCCTTTGCAATAGGATCAGCCATAAGCAAAATTCTATATAATCAGGTGAAACTATAGATTTGCCCCGACTATACCAAGGCCCAGTGATCATCAAGAAGAAGCCAGCATTGGATCAACAATGCTAATCGCACCCATCAGCTTTAGTAGACCCCCCCTTTTCTTTGTTTTTTTGGCCCGACAAGTCCGATAACTTCTCAACTCTCTCTTTTCATTTTCGGCTCAACAAGTCCAATATCTTGTTAGAACCTTTTCTTTGTTTTTTCAGCCAGGCAAGTTTGATAACTTGTCCACTCTTCCCTTTCTTTGTCGGCCTGACAAGTCCGATATCTTGTTAGAACCTTTTCTTTGTTTTTTTGGCCCGACAAGTCTGATTACTTGTCAACCCTCTCCTTTCTTTGTCGACCCAATAAGTTTGATATCTTGCCAGAACCTTTTCTTTGTTTTTCTGACCTGACAAGTCCGATAACTTGTCAACTCTCCACTTTCTTTGTCGACCTAACAAGTCCAATATCTTGTCAGAACCCGTTTTTTTGTTTCTCCAACCAGGTAAGTCCAATAACTTGTTAGCTCTCTCCTTTCCTTGTCGGCTCAACAAGTCTAATATCTTGTCGAAACCTTTTCTTTGTTTTTCTGACCCAGCAAGTCTGATAACTTGTCAGCTCTGCCCTTTCTTTGTCAGCCTAACAAGTCCGATATCTTGTTAGAACCTTTTTTTTGTTGTTCCAGTCCACCAAGTCCAATAACATTTCAACTCTTCCCTTTCTTTGTCGGCTTGACAAGTCCAATATCTAGTTAGAACCTTTTCTTTGTTGTTCTGGCTCGGCAAGTCTGATAACTTGCCAGCTCTCCCCTTTCTTTGTCCACCAGACAAATTCGATATCTTGTCAGAACCTTTTCTTAATTTTTCAGGCCTAGCATGTCCGGTAACTTGTAAGCTCTCCCCTTTCTTTGTTGGCCCGACAAATCTAATATCTTGTCAGAACCTTTTCTTTTTTTTTCTGACCCATCAAGTTTGATAATTTGTCAACTCTCTCCATTCTTTGTCAACCCGACAAGTCTAATATCTTGTTAGAACCTTTTCTTTGTATTTTCGGCCTGACAAGATCGACAACTTGTCAACTCTCTCATTTTTTTATTGGCCTGACAAGTGTGATATCTTGTCAAAACCTTTTCTTTGTTGTTCCAGCTTGACAAGTCTGATAACTTGTCAGCTCACTCCATTCTTTGTTGGCCCAATAAGTCTAATATCTTATCAAAACTTTTCTTTCTTTTTCTGGCTCGACAAGTCCAATAATTTGTCTGCTCTCCCCTTTCTTTTTCAACCTGACAAATCTGATATCTTATCAGAACCTTTTCTTTGTTTTCTCAGTTGGAAAAGTCCGATAACTTGTCAACTCTCCACTTTCTTTGTCGACCTAACAAGTCCAATATCTTGTCGAGACGTTTTTTTTTTGTTTCTCCAGCTGGGTAAGTCCAATAACTTGTTAGCTCTCTCCTTTCCTTGTCGGCTCAACAAGTCTGATATCTTGTCGGAACCTTTTCTTTGTTTTTCTAACCCAGCAAGTCTGATGACTTGTTAGCTCTACCCTTTCTTTGTCAGCCTAACAAGTCCGATATCTTGTCAGAACCTTTTCTTTGTTGCTCCAGTCCACCAAGTCCAATAACATTTCAAGTCTTCCCTTTCTTTGTCGGCTTGACAAGTCCAATATCTAGTAAGAACCTTTTTCTTTGTTGTTCTGGCTCGACAAGTCTGGTAACTTGCCAGCTCTCCCCTTTCTTTGTCAGCCAGACAAATTCGATATCTTGTTAGAACCTTTTCTTAATTTTTCAGGCCTAGCATGTCCGGTAACTTGTAAGCTCTCCCCTTTCTTTGTTGGCCCGACAAATCTGATATCTTGTCTGAACCTTTTCTTTTTTTTCTGACCCATCAAGTTTGATAATTTGTCAGCTCTCTCCATTCTTTGTCAACCCGACAAGTCTAATATCTTGTTAGAACCTTTTCTTTGTATTTTCGGCCTGACGAGATCGACAACTTGTCAACTCTCTCATTTTTTTATTGGCCTGACAAGTCAGCTATCTTGTCAAAACCTTTTCTTTGTTGTTCCAGCTCGACATGTCCGATAATTTGTTTGCTCTCCCCTTTCTTTTTCAACCTGACAAATCCGATATCTTATCAGAACCTTTTCTTTGTTTTCCCGGTTGGACAAGTCCGATAACTTATCAACTCTCCTCTTTCTTTGTTGGCCCGACAAGTCTGATATCTTGTCAGAATCTTTTCTTTGTTGTTCCAGTCCAGCAAGTCAGATAACTTTTCAGCTCTCCCCTTTCTTTGTCAACCCAACAAGTTCGATATCTTGTCAAAACCTTTCTCTTGTTTTGTTGGCCCAACAAGTCTGATATCTTGTCAGAACCTTTCTCTGATTTTGTCGACTCAACAAGTCCAATATCTTGTTAGCTCCCCCTTTTTTGTGATGTCCTAACCGTCTGTTTGTACACTGATAGCAACTAGGTTCTATCATGTCAGCTCCTAACCGTCTATCTGTACACTGACAACAACTAGATTCTATCTTGTTAGCTCTTAGCCGTCTTCCTCTACACCGACAACGACTAGGTTTTATCTTGTTAGCGCCTAGTTGTCTGTTTGTCTACTTATAATGACAAAGTTTTATCCTGTCAGCTCCTAGCCAACCTGTCTGTACACCGACAGCAACTAGATTTTATCTTTCCAACTCCTAGCCGTCTATTTGTACACCAACAGCGACTAAGTTCTATCTTGTCAGTTCCTAGCCACTTATTTGTACACCGACAACGACTAGGTTCTATCTTGTCAACTCCTAGCCGACATATCTATACACCGACATTGACTAGGTTCTATCTTGTCATCTCCTAGCTAACCTGTCTGTACAGCGATAGTGACTAGGCTCCATCTTTTTAGCTCCTAGCCGTCAATCTGTACACTGACAGCGACTAGGTTCTATCCTGTCAGCTCATAGTCGACCTATCTATATACCAACAGTGACTAAGTTCTATCCTGTCAACTCATAGCCACATGTTTGCCCACGAACGATGACTAGGTTCTATCTTTTTCCCTCCTAAGCCTCTGCTACGGACAGACAAAGCCTAGATTACTCTTTTGTTTGCCCGACTAGTCCGATATCTTGTCATATCCTCCTCCTAGACTCTGGCTTGGATGGAAATAATCTAGGTTGCCCCCTTTCTTTGGGTAAGTACCCCAAACTACCCAAACGACTTTCATCACCAATCACCTTTTGGTTGGCAAGCCCGTCAGCCTTGTCATGCCCCCTTTTCCCCTTAGGCTAATAATCAAAACTATCCAGCGATGTTTCTGTCAACTCATCAAGCTTCATGGAATTCAATCACATCTACATGCACCAACTTGCATCCACTGCACAGCATAACCATTATAGTCAAACATGCTTCATAAATTCACACTCTGCAACATCTCATGCATCAACATCAACTACATTCATCGACAACCCAGTAGCATTCTAGCATTAACAGTGTACATCCATATCGACATCGCCTGGAACCGTGCACCCTCTGACTGTTTCCAGCGCACCCACAGTTAGATATCCCAAAGACACATAGCATCTGCTTTACATTCTACACTTCGACATGTGAGCCGCAATATTTGGCATATCCACCAGAAAAGCGACTCATTGCCAATAGCAATATTTCTTTCCCATTGATTAGGATAGGGTGTATTTTTCGACCCTGAGCTGCGATCTCGATTCCCTCGACCTCACTCAGGGAGGGGCATCTATAGACGCCCTAGTTTCTGGCCAATGATGGCAAGAGGACCAGGTGAAGAGTGCAACTGGATGGCGGACCCTGTCCTATCCCATAACCTTCAATCGAGCGCATAAACCTAAACCTACCCAAAGCCTCCAAATTACCCTAAAACAAACCCCATTCACTAAGCCCAACACTAAAAGCCCATCTCTTGTGCTTTGGCCCAATGGGATGCACGACTCAATAGCATGGCCTCACTTGAAACCCCCCTATCAGCCTTGCCAACATGCCACCCTAGCTCACCCACCACGGCACCAACCCCCAAACCAAGAGAGCACCCATAACGAGACACCCCCCAATAGCGAGAGAGCTAGAGAAAGAATCCATCGCCACTTGGAAAACCAAAGAGAGCAGGAGAGAACAGAGAAACCATTTCCAAACCAACTCGCAATCAGCCTCCCTCTACATCGAAGAAGATTCTCAAATGTTCGCTAAGTGCCCTTGAGTCTCCCTAAGCCATCCTCAACCACCGGACCGCCCCCATGAACTCTTCCATTGGAGCACTTACCGTCAACCCTAAAGGAATATGTCTGTCCAGTACTGGTACAATCCTCATCCTTTCTATTTAGAGTAACACTTAGTTGCTTCAGCTTCATCTTCCAATCTTGTTTGCCACTGGTTTTGGATTTCTATTCGTTGCATCCCATCTTCTTCCCCGTTGATGGACAGCGAGCTTTAGCATAACACTTTCAACATTTAAGTACTTGGCCACAGTCGTCCAGAAGCATCCTCCTCCTCTTATCCATTACCCCATCATCCCTTAGACATGCCGGAGTCCCTAGCTCTCTCGAGTGGTCAATCAAACTCCAATGAGCCATGACACCGATGACAGGAGTGGGGAGGAGGCCATGCCACACCTCGTTTTGGTTGTTCAGAGTTTTTGCCATGCCATATGTTTGTTGTAGCTTCCTAAATGTTTTCATAGCGAAGGCAATACATGTTTTGCTTGGGGAAAGGCAATAAAGGAGGAAGGTCTAAACTCTGTTCCAAGTGCGTGCGCCGATAGCACGTCGCACATACACGTGTGCATTAGGGACACTATGGCACCATATCTAACCAAGCCTTGTCCCTATGCCCTTTCATAGAGGTTTTCTTTACGCCTTTGACTCCACTTGCATGACTTTGGTTTCTCTTGCGCATTTATTACCCTTTTGCCGTTTGGGTTTCTTCTTCATAGAGGTTTTCCTTCAGATTTTAGATTTTGTATGTTGCCGCCATCCACTATTCATGTTATCCATTATCCCATAGTTACCACATTATAACCCTAGGTGTGTGGGATTAGCCATGATAGCCTGCAAGTTCTAGACACATGTACGAATTGCACGTCAATGATGTGTGGTTGCCCCAGGGACCATACTTGACCTCACCTGGCCCCTAAGCTTATCCCATTCCCATCTTTTGCATTGTTTGGTGTCCCCCGAGCATGAGCACACTTTTAAGTTATTGTTTCGCATTTGTTTTACCTTGTTTTAATCATCCATCATCCAAATAGTCACACATTAATCGACGTTCAAGCGCCTACAACCATGCATGTGAGCAATAAGTCCAAGAAAGACCGACTCGTTAGGCATGTAGGGGTGTCTAATACCTTCCTCGTACATAATAGGAGTCCATACCCATTCTTTGGCACACATTGACTCATGTGTTATGTCTATTTGGCATGAAGTAACTCTTATCTTGCATTCGGCTTTAGTTTTGATTTTTGATAGGGTTTTCCTTGTCTTTCCATTTTTTAATAGACTAGGTAGCAACTTCATGTCCTTATCTTTATTTTGTTTTGCCTCCTTTTGGCGTTTTAGAGTCTTTTTCCTTGTCCTTGGATTCATCGGATCTGTCGTAGCCCTACTAATCTTCATGCGGTTCTGATCGCATCAAAGCATTGTTTCCCCATTCCAGCATGATCATAATAGCATCACAACTTGACATCACAAACCTAGTATCACACTCTTGTACCATGTGCCCTGTATGCCTCTCGTAGAATCAAGTGCTAGTGTATCCTTTGTAGCACTATCTGCCTAATGACAGTATATTCTCACTACATGCCTAGCATAGAAATATCAACACTGCACAGTATGGTGAATGCCTATGATTGACATCACATCTACATCTAGCTTACAAACATCATCATCTCATCAGTACCGCATGCATGGCATGCCTCTCGCAGCGTTGAGTGCTAGTGTATTCTCTGCTACACTACTTGCTCGGCATTGGTATTCCATGTTGCATACCCAACACCCCATGCATTCATTCATACACTTCATCATCATCATCATCACATTGGTATTGTATGCAAGGCATGCCTCCTATAGCCTTGAGTGCTAGTGTATCCTCTATCGCACTACTTGCTCGGCATTGGTATTTTGTTGTAGACATCCCACTTCGACAGCCACTCGCTTGTGGATCTATCTAGAAGAGCACTTCGAAGGTGGTAGGTTTTTCTCCACGCTATAGCCCATTTCACACCCAAACACTAGCCCATGACCGAAACCTAACGTAAACCAGACTTTCAAGCCCACTAGTAGCCTAGATGTCAAATTGATTGGCCTGCCTTCCTTGCAAGTAATCAATCTTAGGACCACTGTAGCCTGGTAGCGCGGCCTTGTCACGTGGATCTGGCACGTAGATGGCCTAGGTCAGTGCTGACAAGTGAAGGACAGACTTGTCCTTTCATCATTAGCACACCGAATCCTCATCTCCCATTTGCTGAAACAGATCTAGGCGTGTCCCACTCTCCATCTAGGCCATGAAGCCCTTCATGCTTATTTCAATTCCCATCCTATCCTCTTGTTCAAAACTAAGCCAAAGGATGAGAGTTGGTGAGAATTGACGAATCAGATTCAAACAGCCCTTTATTTAACCGACCATCTTCTCTAATGATAGACACTGTTGGCCAATGCTCGTCTCCACTAACTCCCTACATATCAATCTTGCTCCCTAAGCTCTCATTTACCTTCCAGAAGAACCATTGTCCTCCACCCATGCACTAGAAAACCAAGCTCCGCCCCATTTGCCAACCATTGAGCTAGTTGTCTCCACCACCTCCCCAAGCCTTCCCCAACAACTACATTGCATCCACTACTTCATCCAAACATCCTCATGTTAGGAGCTTAGGCTTCACTAGAGGGGGGTTAATAGTGAATTACGAGTATAAGGATGAATTTTAAGCTTATTTAGAAAACACAAGTAATTAACTTAAGTAAATAAGAAATTGAATATTAAATTAAAACAGACAGAGACGGAGATGAGAGACAATGACATTCATAAGGAAATTTATAGTAGGTCAGCTTCCCTAGCTTAGTCCACTCATCGAGAACACCTCGAGAATTTCACTAACCTGATCTTGTTCCGAGCCAAGATCTGACTATTTACACTTCCTGACGTTCCCATGCTAAGTACCGTAAAAGCAGCGGTTCCCCTCTCACAACCAGAGAAGTACTCACACAAGAAAGATGAAGTTTACAATTCTTTTACAATCTCTCATGGCTTTGGAGTTTCTCAAATAAAATAGAGTGGAATCCTTTGAAATAATGTTGCTTGAAGCTTTATAGTAAGTTTAGGAAGTATTAGTTCTCCTTTAGGTGAAGATTGTGGGTTTATTTATAGGAAAACATGGGTATAAGAATGTGTCTAATGTCTCTATAACGTTCACTAATGGCTAATGGTTCGCTATGCTGAAATCAAATGCTCGACCAAATCTTGTAATTGTCGAGCACTTCTGTAGACTGAAATAATTCAAGATGTTGAAGACCTCTAATTTGGTATGTCGAAGATTTTTGGTATGCTGTTCCAGGTTTCCGTAGTAATTTTCTAATCTGCACATATTTCGGCATACCATGGAAATTCGGTATGCTAAGAATGCCCTTAGTCCTACAATGAATGTTTTTCAATGAATGATTGATTTTGAGGCTAAGGCAATTTTCCTATGGCTCTATGTCGATATTTGGGAAATTATTACATGTTCCTAGGAGTACATGAATAAATTGAAAATCAAAATTAATTACAAATATAACTTTTCATTTTCTTCTTCTTTCATCATCTTGAGTTCTTCTTGGTGACACATAAATCTATTTCTTCTTCAAATATCGTCCATTTTTTGCTTGAATCTTCTGAGTCCTTCATTGATCTTCTTTACAAATATGAACTATGAAATATTTTCATAAAGTACATTAGTCTTTTGTTATCATCAAAATCAGGATAAGGCTAATAAAGCCAACAATCACTCCCTTTTAAATGATGACAAAACTATAAATATTTCAAGGTAGAACAATACATTGACATTTCTTAGTACTCTCCCCCGTTTTGTCATTAGCATAAAAAATATCACAAATTAAAATCTAGTTCTCTCTTCATTAGCTCCCTCCGTTTCTTTTATTAGCAAAAATGTTATAGATTAATACCAAGTTCTCTCCCCCTTTTTGTAAACTTATTTAATCTTGCATAAATATGTATCAAAATACTCCGCTTTTTTTTATTTCCTAAAAATTTATATCATAAAACTCAAACTTTGTTCGTCTTTTTTTCCACTTATTCTAATTTTTCTCCCCTTTTTGTCTTAATCACAAAGAATAGAAAATGTAATAGTGTTCTCCCCCTTTTATCAAAAAAATTGTTATTCAATGTAAACATCAAACCTATAATTATAAGATTTTCAATAAAAAATCATATTTAAATGTAAAGTACAATAAATCAAAAAAATATTCACATACGCTCAAAGTTCTTTTATATCAAAAGATATTTAATAATCATCAAAATCATGAGCAATTTTTATATGTTGCCAATTGTTGAAATTTATACCAAATGTAAGGATTTAAGATATCAAGTTTCTTTTTTAAATTCAATATTAAGCATATAATTCAATTACGCTCCCCCTATCAACACGCATGGTTAACCAAAATTGTATTCAGTAAAGTTCCCCCTTATTATAAACAAGGATAATAATTCATATTCATATATCACAAATGTATCATTTTGATTTTTGACAATCAGTATTTTCCATTTTATAGAAAGGGTGTTTATGCATAAATTTGGAGTTTAAAATGCCAAATATAATATCAAGGTATGATAATGTTCAATGATAAGCACAGACCATAAAATTAAAATCTTCAGCCCTAAATAATAGGCTGTCCATTCAAAAACGGTACATCGAAAATCTAAATGTTCCAAAACATATTTTTCAGTATTTATCAATTATTTTTAGTCCCAAACTTCTTCTCCTTCTTGGAGAAATCAAGCATCTATATTAAGTAGAGACTTTGGTACCCACTTTATTTCGGGTGCAACAAAATTAATTTTAGGAATCATACATAATTCTTTCTAGGAATCCATTTTCCTTTTTCTACTTTCTTGGTGACAAATTCAAATTTATCATTTTTAACTCTAATAAATCTAATTCCATATGGAATACCCTTTTGATTCACATTTCCATATTTAAATTTTCTTGCATCAACTTTCTTCTTACTAGTTGTAAGCTTTCTTACATCATTAATCAGACTTTCACTTTTGATTTTTAATGATGCAATGTTTTTTGCCAAATTATCAATTTTTCCTTTCATGATTTCTAATTCATCTTTTAGAACATCATTTTCTTTTTCAATTGATTTTATCTTATTCTTTAATTCATTATTTTCATAAAGAATCTTTTCTTTCTCAAGTTTTTCATCAATGAAACATTTATTCAACCATTTGTATTTAGCATTCAAGGATATATGTTTTGAATAAAGTTCATTAAAGCCATCAAGTAGTTTATCTATAAAAAAAACTTGTGAATTATCAAAAGGTGATACCTCACTTGATATGGCCATGAAACATGAGTAAGCTAGTTTACTAACATATGAATTTTCTTTATCGATTGAAGTGCACATCATCCCAAGTTACTTTGAGAGTCCTCTTTTTTCTAAATTTTTCTATTATTTTTTTTATCTTCTTTTGAACATCATTTTTCTTTAAAATTTTTTTGAACTTATGAGTAAAAACAAGATCTTCCTTATCTGAATCATACAACTCAATAGAGGCATTAAGTGCTATTCTCTTTTCCTCTGAAACACTATCAAATTCTTTCTCCATTATTTGAACTTCATATGAAGTCAGATTTTCTATAAAATCATCAAGAGAATATGTGGGAAGATCTTTTACTTCCTCAATGGTGGTGGTCTTCTTTTCCCACTCTGGAATAAGGGATCTAAGTATTTTTCGAACTAAAATACTTTAGGGAAATTGTTTTCCAAGTGATAGCAAATTATTTATAATTTCTGAAAATCTTGTAAACATATTATCAATGGATTCATTTGGTTGTAGTTTAAACATTTCATACTTATGTACAAGCATATTAATTTTTGTTTCTTTGACTTGATTTGTACCCTCATGAGTAACTTCTAAAATACGTCAAGCTTCATGAGATGTATTACAATTTGAAATTCTATTAAATTAATCTTGACTAATTGCACAAAATAGAGTATTTAAATCCCTAGCATCTAATGTTGCTAGATTTTTCTCCTCTTCGTTCCATTCCTCATAGTTCTTTTTACTAGGTGTATATCCATTTACAGCTACATTCCATAAATCAAAATTAATAGATTTTAGAAAAATGTTCATCCTACATTTCCAATAATTATAGTTATTTCCATAAAAAAATGGTGGCCTATGAATATTTTGTCCCTCTATAAAATTATGGCAAAATGATCTAGAAGCCATTATCAAGAAGATTGTTAAATCTTAACCTAAATAAACCTTGCTCTGATACCAATTGTTAGGATCTTAGGCTTCATTAAAGGGGGTGAATAGTGAATTAAGAGTATAAGGATGAATTTTAAGCTTATTTTGAAAACACAAGTAATTAACTTAAGTAAATAAAAAATTGAATATTAAATTAAAACATACAGAGAAGGAGTGAGAGACAATGATATGTACAAAGAAATTTATAGTGGTTCAGCCTCCCTAACTTAGTCCACTACTCGAGAACCCCTCGAGAATTTCACTAACCTGATCTTATTTGGAGCCAAGATCTGATCGTCTACACCTCTTAACGATCCCACACTAAGCATCGCAAAAACTACGGTTTCCGTCTCACAACTGGAGAAGTACTCACTCAAGATAGATGAGGATTACCATTGTTTTACAATCTCCCAAAAACTTTGAGGCTATGTGGAAGGATGAAATGGAGCTCTCTTGCCTTGGGAGTTTCTCTAATAAAATAGGAGTGGAATGCTTGGAAATAATGTTGCCTGAAGCTTTATAGTAAGTGTAGGATGTATTAGTTCTCTTATAGTTGAAGAATGGGGGCCTATTTATAGGATACCATGGGTATAAGTGTGTGTCTAACGTCTCTTTAACATTCACTAACAGCTACTAGTTCTGTATGCCAAAATCAAACAATCGACCGAATCCTACAATGGTCAAGTACTTCAGTAGACCAAAATAATTTGGGATGCTGAAGACCTCTGATTTGGTATGTCGAAGATTTTCGGTATGCCATTCTAGGTTTCTGTATTGATTTTTCTAATCTGCACATATTTCAGTATACCGAGGAAATTCGGTATGCTAAGAATGTCCTTAGTCCTATAATTAATGTTTTTCAAATAATAGTTGGTTTTAGGGCTAAGGCAATTTTCCTATGGCTCTATGGGGGTATTTGGGAGATTATTACAAGTTCCTATGAGTACATGAATAAATAGAAAATCAAAAATAATTACAAATATAACTTTCCATTTTCCTCTTCTTTCATCATCTTGAGTTCTTCTTGTTGGCACATAGATCTATTTCTTCTTCGAATATCGTCCATTTTATGCTGGAATGTTCTGAGTCCTTCATTGATCTTGTTTGGAAATATGACCTATGAAATATTTTCATAAAGTACATTAGTCTTTTGTTATCATCAAAATCAGAATAAGGCTAATAAAGCCAACACCACACACACCCACCAATGTTTCCAGAATGATCTCAGCCTCCTCCTTGCCACCTAACCATTGGTTCAGGCCTCCTCATCGGAGCAACAGCACTGCAACAGTGGGAAACCTTCTTCCGGTGCATGACAGGTACCTCACACCTCCTTTTTTCCTTTCCTAGCATACTAACCTTGTTAAACTACCATTCCTTCTCGTATTTGTGCCTTGGTTTTCATTCATTGCAACATCCTTCGTCTGTAGACGATCAATGTCCTACATGAGCTTGATAGCCTTTGAGTATGTGGTCAAGTCCATCCTGGGGCTTCTCCCTCCTTCCTTTTCGTCCAACTAAGCTTCCCAACACTCCATCCAAGCTCCTAGCCACCATTAGTGGCCAGATGGATGAGAGTCAAGCCGATGAACTCCATGTGGACGGAGGGAAGTGTGCATGCTTTCTCATTTTGCTTTATAACTTCGTAGATCATCCTCATACGTACTTCTTGGTCCCCGAACTGCCCTAGATGGTCGACAGTCTCTTCCATACATGGCCATGGCTGGCAGAGGTCGTCCAGTTCGACGAATATGATCGAAGGGAGACGGGATGGCTCAATCGGTTTTAATGCATTTTGTTTGCCTATATGTGTTCATGAATGAGTGTTCTATTATTCTGGATAGTAATATTATATGTGCTCATGCTCTGGTAGCTCGATGAAGACGATGAACGTCTACCGTCTGGTACAAATTCTGGACCGCATGCTGATACTGCATGCTGGTTGCGAGGATGGCCTGGTCTAATGCACTAGCAGATTTAGCCCCCTCCTTTGACTGCTCTCCATATTTGATTTTTGTTGAATGATCCGTATGTTTTGATTCATACTTCTTTGCTTTACGTGACCATATGACTAGTTGTGAGATTTGGATTTTGTAATGCTTCTTTTGGACAATGAAACGTTTATTGCCTGGAGCATATACCTGGCCCGTGACAGGCCTACATGGCCCAGTAGTGTAGATTTTCCAGGGACTTTTGCCCACCCAGATTGAGCCCCTCAACTTTGGTTATCTTAATATTGTTTCTGAATCATGGTTCTTGACTCTATAACTCCTAATATTATGATTAGTGTGTTTATTTTGCCTTGCTTTATTTCCCTTGCATGCTTTTATCTTCGCATCATCATGCTTATGTGGCAAACATGAACGGGAATAATGGCCTACATAGCCTCACATATGAGCAAGGAAGCTAATAAAGATCAATTTGTCGGGTGTATAAGGGTGCCTAATACCTTCCCTATGAATAATAGGAGTCCTTATTCTTTCTCTACCTTGCATTGACTCATTTGTTGCATCCATTGGCATGGATTTCCTCATATTTGTTAGCACATCTTGATTTGCTTTATTGATTGGTTTTCTTTGGTTTTCCTCGTCTTCAGAATTGAATAAACTAGGTGGCGACTCCTCTTTTTTTCCTTATCCACCTTTTGTGATGTTCCTTCCTCTCTTCCAAGTGGAACGTCTACCCTCAGATTAGCCCTCTTCGTCGTGGCCCTATCGGTCCAGGTGTTGTCCCTCCATGCCTCGTGGGTCCCCTGTCAGCATGGTCACATCTGTATTGCGTACCCAACACTACATGCATCATCCTCCATACCATTACACCTACATCATCGCTTTGATGACATCGCATGCTTGACATGACTCCTGTAGCATAGAGTGCTAGTGTATCCCCTGTAGCACTCTTGCTCAACATGGTATCCTTGGCATTGCGCTCCCAACATTGTAATCATCACCCACATTACACCTGTATCATTACACTTGCATCATTACACTTGCATCATCACACAATCACATTAGCATCGTGTAGAGTTACACATATCCCCAACAGAGCTCAGCACATGCATTTGCATTTCAGCAGTGTCTCTACATCAGCATGCATCATTAGCATCAGCATATGTATTTTCTGCATTGTGTTTGCACTTATCTCAGCATCTCAGCATCAATGTTTTCATTGTAGTTAATATTCGACGCATCTACCAAATGAATGACTCTGCGTCAATATAAAAACCACCCTCCTATAGGCTACCAAGTAAGGTATCTTTTGTCAACCTTGAGCATCAGCCTCGATTCCGTCTGTCCCTCAACCTCGCTCAGGGAGGGGAATCTGTAGATACCCCACTTTGGTATCCACATATTGGCAGATTTCTTCAGAAGAGCGTGTCGACAACAATGAGGCATTTTCCCATACCAAAGCCCATTCCACACCTAAAAGCCTACCCAAAACCCTATAACCAACCCAATACCATAAACCAACCACTTAAACACTAAGCTCAAGCCCACTTGTGGCCCAAATGAGCATTGAAGCAGGCCAATATCCAAGCAAAAGCATTTGACCTAGGAGGGCCACAAACTGATTGTGTGGGTAGGTCATGCGAGTCTAGGGTGCAGTTGCCCTGGGTTAGTTACGACAGGTCCGGGATTGAGTTGTCTTTTCACCAAGGGAACATCTAATCCTTACTTCCCATTGGCTCGCGTGGATTTGGGCATGTTCTTTGGTATACCTGGACCATCAAGCCCCTCTACTTAATTCCAATCCCTATCAAATCAAATTTGATTAAATCTTAACCCCTTATCCTCTCCCATGTCCAAACTCCTCCTCTTGGCCCTCTTGGTTCCCTTTTGCCCTAAACACACACATAGCCCCCCACCAACTATTGTTCTGGCAACAACCACCCATTAAAACCACCTTCCTAAATTTTTCAACGAATTAGTGAATACATACATCACCCTCTTGGCCCTACATTAATAGCCTTGTGCCAGAACTTGTCCTACCAGTAGAGCCTCCCATCTCGCTGAAGTGCCTCCACATAACCATTGGAAGTCCACCACCATCCATTCACCTCTCATCGTCAGTTGCGACTCCCACTTCCATTCCATTACCTTTGAACCACTGAAACACCTCACCAACCCCTTGCATTTCCACCCGAACATTCCACCAACACCACCACAAACCTCTAGACCTGCCCCTGCAGCAGTTGAGCACCGTCAGCTTGGAGAAATGCCACCACGAGCCCTCATCGAATAAGACAACCCATAAGACTCCATAGGTTCCTCTCATCGCTTGCTGTGTGTGTTTACCATTTCTTCATGTTATTGTTGCCTTGTAGAGTTTCTCTGTGCATGTTTCATCTGTATTATCATGCCACTTTAGTTATACATGCTTGGCATTCATGCATCATCGGTGATGGGTTCTCGTAGGTGTGAAAAGGGCTAGCGGCCTATGTGATCACACATCCCCCCATCTCAACACATCTTCGCCTCCATCTGACCTCTCCTAGTTGACCTAGATAACCATTCGATGGTCCTTGCCGCCTACAAGGCCAGCCGAGGTCGGGGTTGCCAATGAGACGAGGGGAAGATAGTGAAAGGTCACCACTGTATACACTTGCATTCATTTTGCATTTAAGCGTTTCTCCTTGCCCCCGTGGACCTCAGGAAACAAAGAAACACGTTGTCAAAGCCTTAGTTGGAGAGCTCAAGCGAGCTCGTGGGCAATCATTGGCGAAACCCATTTCACGACAAGCTAGATGGGTAGAATCGTCCGGCCTATCATGACCTGGTCCAAGCGTCAAAGTAAGTTCCCTTAACTCCCCTCTAGCTTTCCATGCATCACTGCATTTAGGTCTCGAGTGAGGAAAAGCTCATTGCTCTATGCAACATCCAACAGGCGCATGCCGATTATGCGGAAAAAGGGCACGAGCAGGTTGCGTAGTTTGGATAGTGTAGACACCCTGATTTTGAGGTAACCCAGGAATGGGTGTCCCTTTGTTGCTTTGGATACGATCAGCCCTTGAACTGAGCCCCAAACCCATTAGCCAGAGCCCAAAACAGACAGTTGTGAGCAGGG
>JAMKQA010017763.1:0-40864 GCA_024699735.1 Posidonia australis | reverse complement strand
GTAGTTAAGCTTGATTATACTTGTTAAATAATATCCTTTGTATGCAATTTTCATTAATCTCTAAAAAGTAGTCAAAGTAATTAAAAAGTATTAATTCTCTATTCACCCTCCCTCTAGAGGAGCTATTTCGATCCTACATTGCCTAGGATGCATGTAATCTAAGTTAAATTTAATGTTTCGGAATTTTTAGGTATTTATGGTGGTTGTTGAGGTTTAGGTCCTTTTGACCCCTCTGTGCTTGGGAATTTATATCTTGCTGTGTGATGAATGAATTTCAGTTTTGTTTGTTGGGATTTGGGGTAGACTCGAGAGTCTACTACATATGTTTTATTTGGAATTTTTTGTGGTTGTTTGGTAGGTCCGCCCTTGGTTTCCATTTCAGGCGATTTTTAGGTGCCTTGCTGCAGGTCATCTGAATTCTGATAGAAAATTAAGGGTGCGGGCCGAATGTGCAGGTCCGACAGTAGCTTTGGCCCCTGGTCCAAGTTTTTTAGTGTTCAGACGAAAGTGCGGTCCACATGTGCGTGTTTGGCAAGGCATTTTTGAAGGTTATTCTTAGATTTTTGGAAAATGTGTTTTGAATGTAGTTGTTTTCCATATTAGTTTGTTTTACCCATTCGAGATAGGATCGTGGGTCATTAGTGGTGGTCTCGTGGGACACCTGATGTGTCATTTTGTCGAGGTTTTGAAAGAGTTTCTAAAGATATATAATGGTTTTAAAAAAAATGTGTTGGTCCATTTTGGAAAATGGTTTTCCTAGTTTTCTGTGTGCGGATTGAGACATTGTGGGATCTTGCCTTCGGGACCAGGGAATGTGACGATATTCTCAGGTGATTGGGCATGTCTCCTTGGCTGAGGTTGGGGGTCGAGATACCTGAGGTTGAGAGTCGTGGGGTTTTGGAGGTATGAGATTCCTTGACTGTCGTCTTGAGGTTAGGGTTGAGGTTTTGGAGGTTGAGGTGTCTTGTGGCATGACGGGGAGGTATGATACTCTTGCTGTTGCTGTGGGAATTGAAGTTCGGGTGTTGTAGGGTGTGGAGGTATGACACTCATTCTTAAGTACTATGTATAGGACTCCCTGAGGAGGCGTACCTTGTGGTGGTCAGTGTGGGTGGGACACGTGCTTCATAGCTGGTAGTGTCCTGAGAGACAGGATTGCCTTCCATAATGAGGGTTGACTCTGTAAGGGTTCTCCAGGCGGGAGGATTGCAGGATGATAGTTGACTCCTACATAGGGTGGCACACCGTGGTAATATAGCGCACTTCGGTGGCTGCTTGTGGTCAGAGTTGGTTGCCTGGCATCGGGTTTCTTGATTCACTGTATGTGGTTTTGGTCATTGAGGGTCTCGTTTGTGTATTTGGGTTGGTAGAGTCCCGTTTGTTGTTTTGGCCGGTGTGGGTCGCGTTTGTTGTGGTTTTTGACTTTATAGGCTTAATTTTGGTGATTTTAGAGAAAATGATTTGTGAAATGATTTTTAAGGAAAATTAATTATAGTTTTGTTTTCTACCGTTTTCGTAGGATGTGTGTTAGGTGACTTATGTCACTCACATTTTCTTTATGGTTTTGGATTGCAGGTGTAGATATGCAGATGAGTTTAGCATAGTGTATATAGTCCGGGGCGTCGTAGCCACATACAAAGGTTCCTAGTAGATGATATTTCTGTTTAGTTTTTAATTTTCTGTAATTTAATTTACTTTAAATTATTATGAGAATTAGGGACGTGACACATGTCAAGTTTCTAGGCTCATTTGTGTTTACCTCTATCGATCGCATCTTTGCCTCTAAGACTGTCGTTGACACCTCCTCAAGCTTTTAGGCTTACAGCTGGCACCACTATAGGCCTTTAGGCCTATCGTTGGCTCCTGCTAGGCCATCTACCGGTGCTACTAATCACTGTAGTAGTAGTCGTTGGCCCTCACAGAACTTCCACTGCCCTTCAGTCCCTCTACCGGCCCTCACAAGGCCCTCCTCTCTGCTCACCTCTTTCGGTCAGCCCTTCTAGGCCATCCATAGGCCCCTCCAGCCCCTATAGGCCATCCGCATGGTATGATCTAGGCTGGTTGCTGCTTGCTGGTTGCCATGGTATGATCTAGGATGCTTTCTATTGCTACCTTATGTTACTACATCTAGGATTGTTCATGTACCCTAGTTGTCCTTTCCTCTATTGCTATATGCCTTAAAAATGGTTTCTTGATTGCTAGCTGCCCAGCATACGGGTCTTTTTGCTGTTGGTTTGCGGTTTTCTATTGGGATTCTAACCATTTATTTGCTGTTTTATATTAAATCAGACACCTTGTTTGTTGATATTATGGCTACTTCTCGTGACACTTGGCTTAAAAATCTCTATTGGACATCTGTTAAGTTAAATGGCAAGAATTATTTTCTATGGTTCAGACCTTTAAGACATTCTTAGGCGTCCATCGGAAGAGTCACCATCTTATGGATGATCCTCTTGATGCTAAGGATGTCGTATATGAGTATTGGCTTGTAGATGATTGCACGGTGATATCATGGCTTGTCAACAGTATAGAGGCAGATGTTTCCGGAGGTGTGATGATATTACAACTTGTCAAGAAGATCAGGTAGACTTTGCAGAGTACTTATGGGCATGAGAAAAAAATTACACGGATCTGTGAAATATATGAGTACCTATTTACTCTTTGTCAGGGGGAACGTTCTATTTAGGAGTTTTACAGTTCTCTTCAGGCACTACTAGATGAGTTAGAGATATACCAGCCATTTGTCGTAGATATCTCCAAGATGCGTCAATACAAAGAAGAGTTGACTATGGCTATTTTTTTGGCAGGACTTACACCTACACTGGCCTCTTAGATTCGTAGCTCGATACTTGACACTGAGACTATTCCATCACTGTTGTTTACTTTCTCTCGAACTCTTCAGATCTCGATTGCTACCCTTGTAGTTACTCTTGATCAGTTCACACTAGCTACATCTACCAAAAGATATGGTCGTGGACGTGGACGATCATCTTCAGGGAGACGAGAGAGTCGTCGTTGCGATCACTGTGGTCGTACAAATCATCCATTAGATCATTGTTGGAGCAAGTTTAGTCGACCTCTCAGACAGGTGTTAGAGACTTACTTTAACGATTCCTCTGCTCCGACAATCACTATCTCCTAGGTTAACTATGATAGGTTTCTTTAACTCCAGGACAACCAAACTTTTACTAATGTTGCCTGTGCTTCTGCCTCAGGTATGCCTGTTTTATTAGCTTCTAGTATTAGTTTTTGGATTATCGACTTTGAGGCTACCTTACACTTGTCCAATACCCTTTTTATCTATCTTTCCAACTTATCTGATTTCCATTGTTAATGGTTACCATTGTCCTATCTTTGGGGAGGGTATAATTCATGTCTTTTCCTATATCACTCTTGACAAAGTTCTTTATGTACTTGATTTTCATGTTTATTTACTTTCCATTAGTACTATTACTCATTAATTTTACTGTTCTGTAACTTTTTTTTTGTATCATTGTATTTTTTAGGATGTGCAGACAAGAAAGAGGATTGATTTGGGCCATGAACATGGTTGTGATGTTTATATGTTGGTTTGAGACGATATACCTAGTGAATTGGCCTTTGTTGTAGCTACTGCAGAATCGTCATTGTTATGGTACTACTGCCTTAGTCACCCGTCACATCGTAATCTACAATAGATTCTTCCTTGGACTACTGTTGAGTCATTTATTTGTAAGTCGTGTCATTTAGGTCAGCATCAGTGGGTTACCTATAAACGGTCTAAGTTGTTTACTAGTCAGGGTTCTTTTGATTTAGTTCATTATGATATCTAGGGACTCGCTTATAATATGTTTATGTCTGGTTTTCGTTATTATATCGTGTTTGTAGATGACTATTCTCGAGTCTTTTGCGTGTACCTCCTAAAGGATAGATATCATGTATTTGACATTGTTAAGAAATTCTTTACTGAGTTGATAAATCACTTCTTTATTACTCTAAATATTTTTCGAACTATCAATGCTCTTGAATTTGTTCAAAAGTATGTAGAAAGTTATTGTACTTCATTAGGAATCCTTCGTTAGACCTTTTGTCAATACATCTCTCAGCAAAATAGAGTGGTTGAACGCAAGCATAGATATATACTTGACGTCACCTACATTATTTTACTACAAATGAATGTTTTAAAAATCTTTTGGTCTAACGTCTTTCTTACAACCAAAGTTATCATGGTGTTATGGCACTATGGCGGTGCCTAGGTGGCTCCTAGGCAATATGGTATTATCCTATAAATTAAGTAATTAACATTTCAATAATAGTATAATACATTAATAAATTGAGATGTTACTCTCTAAAATTAACAAATAAGTGAATAACAATAACATTCATAGCAATAAAATAAAAAATTAATAACAACAATAAGTCAAATAGTCAATGCTTGGATCATAATAACAAAAAACTAAAGTACAAAACAATTGACAATCATCATTATTCTTCATCATCGTCAAATTTTTCAAATTGTTTTCCAAACTCAACATTTTCATTATTCATTTCTTCTTCCTACAGTCTTCTTCATCTTCCTCTTGAAACTCCACTTCATCATCAAATATCATAGGCTCTTTTCATTTCCTTGAATATGTTATCATATTTGTTCCACGTCCATGTGTATGAGATCAACCACGTTCACGACTACTCCTATAAGAACGTCCACAACTACGAGTTATTAGAGTTGAAGTGGATTGGGCTTGAGTGATCATTCTCTTAGCACGACTAACATGAAACTCTGAAGCTCCTATTGCTACATCAACTTGTGCCCATGTGAGGCCTTCTTCTCTGTAGACAAACTCATTTGCGGCTCTTGCAATGCTTGTCATCCATTCACTGCTATAATTTAGTTTATCTACATGTATAAGATCAAAATCTTCATTACTATTGTTTATTCTTCTTGTTTGAAATCTTTCGTAAAGACGCTTGTTGTAGTTTATGAAAACTAACTTGTTCAACCGATCTTGTTCCATGTGGTTCTTCTTTTTCATGTGGATCTATTGACATAAGAGAGAAAAACATAAATGAATCAGAATTTCAAATATGAAATATATTTAAATTTAAAAAATAATTGTCCTTGTTACAAATTCAAATGTACTAGAATTCGTTTCATAATTAGAGGCTGTACAACAAAGACCTAGGATGCGGATGGCAATCTTCTTAAGCAAAGGAATGAGTACTTCATAAGAGTCCCACCAATTTACTACATGAGCAAAGTATATAAGAAAGTAAGAAACATGTTGTCAAATACTCAAACTCAAATATGCAAGTACGCAACAAAGAAAGAAATAAGAAAGTAAGATTTAAGAAACACTTACTTGATTGTTGCAAGGAAATTATATCTTTTGCTATTTCACTATTAAATCTTCCTCTTCTTTGCTTGTAGGAATCTGCTCCTAACATGATTTCATTCCGTTCATCCCAATTC
The DNA here is from genome assembly GCA_024699735.1 of Posidonia australis. Taxonomy (NCBI): domain Eukaryota; kingdom Viridiplantae; phylum Streptophyta; class Magnoliopsida; order Alismatales; family Posidoniaceae; genus Posidonia; species Posidonia australis. Next base: position 35,415 of record JAMKQA010017763.1, on the reverse strand, counting down.
TTGACCATTTGTTCTGTGCAATCTTGAAATGCAGCTTCATAGAAATCAGCAAGTGGAGAATTATTTTCTTCTCTTTTTTCGTAATAGATCATGGGATTTAGTAATGCTCCTGCACCAAGTAGAAGACGATCATTAAAGTGCAAAGCCCAACGTTTCTCAATAATATCCAAGATAGGCTTGTATTCCTTGTTATTATTAGCAAAATTATCTTTAATTGCTACTTTGACATAACTGAATGCATGTGCAAGGTAACCTATGACCTGTTTCTCATCACAATTAACTAATCTCAACAAAACTACAAGGGGTTGAGAAGTTCTTAGATAGTCTTTCAAGATATTCTAAAAATTTGTAGAAAGTACTACATTCATAACTTGTGTGTCTTGAGTAGTTTTTATCCAATTAGACTCGTTACACATATCAGATACAAAAAGTTGTTTAAGAATACTTTTCATGTCATATATGCTTTGAAGTGTGAGAAATGATGTAGCAAATCTTGTAACACTACATTTTACAAATTCTTTTCCATTAGACTTTGTAATAAATGCATCATGGAGACGAGTGTGAAGATAGATAAAGGATGTGATCTTTCTTCCCATGGCTATCACTTTCCTAAATTTTGGTAATTTCCCAATATTCTTAAGCATGAGATCAATGCAATGTATTGCACAAGGAGTCCAAAATATTTTATTATTTTTCTCCATCAATTTTTTCCTTGCAAGAACAAAATTTGTTGTATTATCTGTACACACTTGTACCACACGCTCTTCACCTACATGAGCGATTGCATCCTCAACAAATCCCAACAAATAATCTGCAGTCTTCTCATGTCTCGAAGCATCAATGGAATATAAGTAAAAAGTACCCTCAGGACGATTCACCAAGAAGTTAATCAAACTCCTTTGTCGTCGGTCAGTCCATCCATCAGACATGAGAGTTGTACTATATTTTTTCCAGTGCACATTAAATTCTCTTCTTATTTCTACCACATCATTGAACATCTTCTCTAATAATGTCTTTCTTACCTGATGGAAAGAAGGTGGCTTATATCTTCTTCCACAGCGTTCAATGACTTTACAAAGTACTTCAATTGCGAATTTGTTGACTGTATTGAAAGGCAATCTACACTTATTGAGGGCATCAGCAAATAATTCATCAACCTATTCTTTTTCTTTCTTCTTAAAGTGGTCCTTAATTACTGTTTGTTGTTTGTGTTTTCGTTCCTTTCTTTTAATAACAAATGTATGGAGATTTTGCCTGCACAAGACATCAAGAGGACCTACTTTCTTCCTAATTAGGGCAGTAGACTTTGCAGTTCCACTACTTGAAGATGCAATTACTTTCTTTTGTTGATGTGTAGCAACAAACTCATTTGGAAGATTATTACTTCCATCTGATACTACATCACCAAATGTAATATTAGGCTTCCTCTTTTTATCTTTGTTTAATCACTTCAACATCTCATCTACAATGACTGTTGTTGTCTTAGGACATTTGCTAACATCATGGAAACTTCCAATCAAATGCTCCTTCTGCCTTTTAATACTATGAGAAGAGGTAGAGAAGAAGTTATCTTTTATTGAGTAGTTAAGGTTACATTTATAGGGATATTAGACTGTACTAGTTAAATGGATATCCAATAATCCATTTAACACTTTACACAACATAAGTTATAACCTATATACTCTAACACTCTTCTTCAAGCTGAAGCATACATATCAGCCATGTCCAGCTTGTCACATAATGACTCAAACACCCCGACACTGAGATCCTTTGTAAATATGTCTGTTAACTGCTCAGAAGACTGAGTATAAGGAGTAAAGATAACTCTTCTCGTAACCATGTCCCTTACAAAGTAGCAGTCAACCTCCATATGCTTTGTATGTTCATGAAATGTGGAATTGTTGACAATGAATATCGTTGCCTAATTGTCACAATGCATAAACATAGGGATCTCAATGTCAAAATCAAGCTGCTCTAATAATGACTTCACCTACATCATTTCACAAGCTGTCTGTGTCATTGATTTGTACTCAGCATCTGCATTGGATCTGGATACCACATTTTGCCTTTTGTTGCGTCATGTCACCAAATTGCTTCCTATATAGGTACAGAAGTCAGATGTGATTTTCCTGTCTCCTCTGTCTCCTGCATATCTTGAATCTGAGTAGACTACAATTCTGGAGTGTTCATTTTTCTTATATACCAGACTTTTTCCTGGAGCATCCTTCACATATGATAGAACCTATAAAACCCTCAACTAGTGCACTTTCCTAGGTTCATGCATAAATTGGTTCAAAAGACTAATTACATATGAAGTATCAGGTCTGGTTACAGTCAGATAAATGAGCTTCTCAATCAGCCTCCTGTACTGATCTGGATCCTCCAATAATTTTGAGCTGTTGTCCCAAAATGAAGGTGTCTGCTCAATAGGTGTATTCTCCAGTTTACACCTTAGACGTCCAGTTTCCTATAGAAGATCTAGAACATATTTCCTTTGTGACAGTGTCATTTTATCATGTGCATACGTAAACTCTATCTCAAGGAAATATCAAGGCTTTGCCATGTCTTTTGTCACAAAGTGAGCCTATAGATGATGTTTTATCTCTGCAATCCCTTGAGTATCACTTCCTATCATAAGTATGTCGTCTACATATATAGTCAATATGACACATCCCCCAACTGTCTTCCTGTAAAAGACTGAATGGTCCACTGCATACCTCAAAAATCCACCAACAAGGACCACCTCACTGAATTTTTCAAACCACGCTCTGGGACTTTGTTTGAGATCATAAATCGCTTTCTTGAGTTTACACACACGATCCTTCTCTTGAGAAACATATTCTGGAGGTTGTTTTATCAGAACTGACTCCTGCAAGTCCCTATAAAGAAACACATTTTTAACATCCAGTTGGCACATCTTCTAAGGGGGATTGAGTGCCAGAGACAGAAGTACTCTAATGGAATTTAAACGAGCCACAGGTGAGAACGTCTCTTTGTAGTCTATCCCGTATGTTTGAGTGAAGTCCCTAGCCACCAACCTAGCTTTATATTATCAATACTGTCATCTGCTTTGTATTTAATGGAGTAGACCCATTTGCAGGTGACTACTGTAACCTCAACAGTGCGGGCCATTAAGTTCCACATGCTACGACCAGTGAGAGTTGCTATCTCCTCATCCATAGCATCCTTTCAATGTGGAATAGAGAGTGTCTCCAGGTGATTCCTAGGAAGAGACTGAGAAACAAGAAACAATGTAAAACTACGAAATCGAGGATGAAGTGAATCATAAGAAACAAAGTTGGAGATAGGATAGGCAGTGCAAGATCTAGTATCTTTCCGTATGGCAATTGGAAGGTCTGAGGAACTGATGAGTGGATTTGCATCTGCAAAGGAGGATGGTTCAATGGTGGGAGTAATTGAAGCATGTTAGCGCCTCTGGTATACCTGCAAAGGACGAGTGACCTTCAGTGGCAAGGCAAACCCCCCTGAGTAGTTTTATTTTGCAGCTCAACATATGATGGAAGAGGAACGGACACACTGGAAGAGGGTGACTCGTCATAGTATGACACTGACTCGAAAAAGGTAACATCAGCAGACAAAGTACCGCCTAGTGGATGGATGGAAACAATGATATCCCCTTTGAGTCGTGGAATTTCCAACAAATACACACTAAATGGACTTTGGTGACAATTTGTCCAGACCAGGGGAGAGGTCTTGGACAAATGTCACACACCCAAAAACTCTGGATCAAACTGAACAGATCGGACTAAGGTCTAAGACGACGAAGTGGGACTTCTCCGCTAAGAGGTGCAGAAGGTATTCTATTGATGAGATATGTAGTTGTAAGTACTGTATCTACTTACAATTGTTTTGACACATGCATATGAACCATGAGAGTGCAGGTGACATCTAAAATGTGCCTATGTTTGCGTTCTGTAATTCCATTTTGCTATGATATGTATGGACATGATGTTTGATGTATAATACCTAATGAAGCACAATAAGAAGCAATTTTATTATGAACAAACTCAAGTGCATTAGCAATACGCAAAACTTGATGACAATCCTTGAATAAATATACCCAGAAGACTTTAAAAAAATCATCAATGACAACTACATAATATCTATGTCTTGGAACAGACTAGACTCTGGACGGACCCCAAATATCACAATAAATTAACTGAAAAACAGACACTCGACATAAGACGCAATCTCTTAAAGGAAGCACGATGGTGCTTATCTAACTAACAAGACTCACAGTCAAACTGTGACACAGAACATCAGGGTAAGGACTGCTGAATCTTCTGATGCGATGTGTGATCCAACCAGTAGTGCCACAAGGAAGAAGACTCGAAAGCAAATACCACAGAAGTAAGTTCTTGCGGTATATCATCACGAACCAGCTGGTACACTCTATTTCCTCACTCACGGTCCAAACTAATCTTTCTCCTCGTCTGCAAGTCCTGAAAAGTACAATGAAAAAGGAAGAAGGTGACGCAATAGTGTAATTGTTTGGTGATTGCACTAATAGACAACAAATTTATATGAAAATGAGGAACAAACAATACTTTATGAAGAGAAAGTTGTGAAGAGGCTTGAACCATCCCTTCATCAGAGACAAGACAAGTTTGACCATTGACAATTGTCACATTTCGAACATCAGACAACTGAGATAATCGGATAAACAAGCTGTGTGCACCTGACATGTGAGAGGAGGTATCAGAATCAACAATCCAGGAGGCGTTCCTAGCTGCATGGAAGGCACTAGTACCTGAGAAGGTAGCTTGAGTGGCCGTAACGGCAGAGTCTGTGACCTTTACTACTGGAGTCTTTCATAGTCTGCCTGGAAAAATGTAAACATCTGCTCTTTAGTGGTAGCAGTGGCAATGTGAAGTTTTGTAGTGACATTCGTCGTCTGAGGTCGGTTGATAATATTCCAGCACTTGTCTATCCTATGACCTAGTCGTCTATAATGCGCACAGTGGGGATGTCCACCTGACTCCCCTTTACCACGACCTCCACCTCGAGAATCATCATGACCTCGTTCCCTAGTAGCGACTGTGGGGAATGGCTCTGACACAGTAGATGACACAGCTGTAGAAACCCGAAGAGCTTTGGCAAAGGTAGTCTGTAGGTCTGACAGCTCTCAACTCCTTATCTGAGAACTGCTGGTTCAGGCTAGAGAGGTAAACTGTAATTGCCAACTCCTCTCGATACCGTTGCAGGCGTGTGATGTTAACAATCAGTGGTTGGTACACATCTAACTCATTCAGAAGGACACGAAGAGAGGTGAAATGCTCCTGTATTGATCAATCTCTCTGCCGTAGAGTAAATATCTGCTCATATATCTCACAGACTCGAGATATATTCTTCTCATGGTCATATGTCAGTCAGAGGGTGTCTCATATTTTCTTTGTTGGTCGCAACAACATAATCCTCCGTGCATTTGAGGACTCCATACTGTTTGCCATCCATGTGATAATCGTCGTATCATCGGTTAACCATTTCTTATAGGTATTCGATTTTACATCAGGAGGTGAATGGGTGAGATGCTTCAGTTTCCTATGAGGCAAAACGAAAGTCTCGAAGCTTTGTGACCATAAAAGATAGCTTGAGCAAGACAGTTTCTTCGAAGTACCACTCATATGTTTTACTTGTGAATCATGGGAAGCCATATTAAACTGAAAATTGATTGAAATGACCAATATATGATCTGAAAATAGTCAAAAATGTGAACGGGACTGCTTACCAAGTGTGGATATGATGTATTCACACACACCGAAGATAGGAGACGAAGATAGGGCCTAGAACATGGCCTTGCTGGGCTGGACTGCTTGATATAGGGGGCTGAACTGCCTCTATGACGACAATGAGGGACAGAGAGGTTTCACCGATGAGTGGACATTCGTTGGAGAGGCCTTATGTGATCCCAAGCAACTTGGACGGCGTTAGACAGGGGCTGACTGAGGGCTAGAAGGGCTGCCGGTGGGCTGGACTGGCCAAGGGGAGACCGGTGGCAGCGGAGGAAGGCCTGGCTGGCGTCTGAGAGGCCTGTCGGCGGTGGTGTAGTCGTCGGAGATGCTGACCTAGAGGCCTAGGGGCTGATCTAGGTTGAGACACATGTGCAGGAGTCGTCGGAAGTGGCTGGAGTGGTAGGCGGACGGACTGGCCGACGGTGGCGGCATCGACTTCGGTTTCGGCGGGGTCAGTGGTGGCTAGGGCACTCAAGCTCTAGTATCATGTGAGAAGAGGCTGAGAAGAAGAAGTTATCTCTTATTGAGTAATTTGGGTTACATTTATAGTGATATTGGACTCCACTAATTAAATGAATATCCAATAACTCATGTAACACTTAACATAACATAAGTTATAATCCATATACTCTAACAAATACCACATTTGGAAATCTTTCCACAAAGTAAGCATTGCACAATATTCTTGTCACCAAGAGTTGGCCACTATGCATACTTCCATCTTGGATCATCTGACTTAACTCTTCTTGATTTATCACGTGCTAATACAGGATCAAGATGCAAGGGAAATGATGTTTTTTGTACTTTATATTGTGGGAGTGTTGGAGAGTTCTCTTCTTGTGACATCCTACAATTCATTTATCATTCTGAATGAATGCAAGCAATTGAGCATAATAATGAAGGCAAAATAGTAGATTATATTATTATAGTTAGTAATGATGTAATGTAGTACTAGTGTACTACAAAATGAAAAAATTGAAAAAACATAGTATCAACCATTAGGCAAAATCTAGGACCAAAATGGAAAAAAAATGAAAAAACTGGAATCATAAAAATAATAATCAAGAAGTCTAATTCAACTATTCAACTGGAAGTCTAGAACTAGAAGTCGGAAGAGGAATTGATGAGAAAACGTAAGAGAAGAGTGAAAAATCAAAAACATACCTTGAAGAGAGAACGAGCCTTGTCGAGACTTCTGTCGCTGTCGGAGGAAGGAGATGAGAGTATGGGCCTCGCTAAGACTTGCTAGCGCTGTCGGAGGAAGGAGATGAGTGTACAGGCCTCGCTGAGAGTTTCCATTGCTGTCCACACTCAAAATCGCAGACGGAAGGTGCCTCGTTGAGACTTGCAGGCACCGGAGTACGCTATTTTCACCATTGGAAGCTTCGTCGAGAGTTTCTGCCACCGTCTATCCTGGAGAACGCAATCACGATCAGTCGTCGGAAGCTTCGTGGGTTTTGGGTTCCGTTGATAAACAATGGGAGAGACGAAGGAGGAAGAACTGTTGCTTTATTTTTAGAGGTACTGTTCATTTATTTTTAGGTATTTTTAAATTAATTTCGGATCCGGATCCGTTTTGTACGCCAAAGCACCCAGGTGATGTTAAGGCATCGTCTAGGCGCTCGCTTGCTTGTTGGAATCGACTATTGTCCATGGCGTCTCCACGCCTGGCTTGGTTACAACGCCAGGGCGCCATGGCGTCGCCTAGGCACCCGTCTTGATAACAATACTTACAGCTACCTACCTTATTAATAAAATGCTCTTTGCACCTTTCAGAGGTGAAATTCTCCTTCGATGTTTGTGTTGTGATAAGGAACTCTTCAGCTTCCTCCTAAGGTGTTTGGGTGCATCGCTTATGTTCAACATTTTAGTTCAGGTCTTGACAAGTTAGTCTGTTGGTTTCTTTGGTGTGTTTTTGTGGGATATTCTAGAACTCAGAAGGGATATAGGTACTATCATCCACCTAGTCGTTGTTACCTTGTGTCTATTGATGATTCTGAGAGTTGAAGTCTTACTTTGATTCTTCTGCTCCTTTGACTACACCAACTACTACTCTTATTCCTCTCCTTGTTGAGATTGTGAATACTGGGGATGGTTAACAACAATCTTTGTAGAATAATATGGCTTGCCCACTGCAAGTTTATTGTTGACAACACAACATGCCTACGTCAACTTAAACTGAGCCACCACTTTCCTTTATAGATCTTGATATGCCAATTACTCTACGTAAAGGTACATAGTCTTTCATTATCCATCTAATTTCTACTTTTGTTACTTATGACTTCTCTCACCTCTCTTTTTGTCAGTTTACCTTGTCTATATTCTCAAAGTTTATACCTAAGGACTACCAAGAAGCGTGTTGCTTTCATTTTATTAGAAGGCTGCTATGAATGAAGAGATACAACCCTTACTGATACGTGGTATATGAGATTTGGTTGCTCGACTTGAAAGGATTGTATTGTTAACTATCTGTAGGTATTTAACATAAAGTTTTCTAGTTCTATGGATAGATTCATAGTGAGGTTGGTTGCCTGAGATTTCTCACAACCCTACGACATTGTTTATAAAGAGACATTCTCTCTAGTGGCTTGTCTTAATTCTATTTAGGTTATCTTATCTATTGCTATCAATCACTCCTATGATATACATCAACTTGATGTGAAGAATGTTTTTCTTTACGACGATTTGACAGAGCAGGTATACATGGAGCAATCTATTAGAGTTATGTATCTATTTATGTGAGTTAAGTATCATGGGTAATTGAGTTATTAGATATCTATTTAGTCTAAGATGTCTAATAGATTCTATATATATGTACCTTTATATAATATGCAATATACACTTTTTCCCTTGTCTTTTGCACATTTGACATGTTACCAGAGTCTAGGAATAAACCCTATGCAGTTGTCCCCTTTCTTCCTGTAGTCGTTAGCCACTACTGTAACACTGTCGGCCAGTTCGTTTCCCTCCGTTGGCTCTGGCAACCTCGGCTAGACCTCATGTTGTCGCTGACAGCCCCTGCTAGGACTTCCGCTGGCCACAGCTCAGTCGCCTCTTCCCTCCCCTTCCTCCAGGCTAGTCGTCGCCATCCTTTAGGCCAGTTGTTGGCTACTGTCAGCCTATCCAGCGTCTCAGGTGGATGTCTAACCATCGGTGAGCCCTCCAATCACCTTCAGTCTAGGTGTGAGGGTAGTCTAGTCTCTCCCGTGTCGTGGTACGGCACATCAGGCCATTTTTTAGGCCGTTTTTAGTCTCCTGTCTCCATTTGCTTATGAATAGGTCCCATCCACACGTGTTGGTGAGTAGTTCGATTCACTTCTTGTATGTTGTTTCCTTTTTACTTTAACATGGCATTTCGAGAGTCGTTGGTAAAGCATCTCAGTAGCACTTCTAAGAAATTCAACGATACAAATTATCTTCTCTGATCGTAAAACTTTGAGACTTTCATAACTGCTCATCGAAAGTTGAAGCATCTTACACACCCTCCTCTAGACACTAAAGATGTTGTCTACGAAGACTGGTGTGTCGATGATGTAACTATTATGATATGGCTTGGAAACAGTATGAAACCTTCAGTTGTGTGGAGTGTTATGTTACTGTGGTTAACCAAGAAGATTTGGGATACATGTCGACTCACGTATGTACACGAGAACAACATCTCTAAGGTGTTCGAGGTCTATGAGCAGTTGTTTACACTCTGTTAGGGTGAAAGGACTGTACAAGTGCATTTCACTCTCATACGTGCTTTACTTGATGAGTTTGAAATGTATCAACTTCTTATTGGTAATGTCAGTTAGTTGAAGAGATATCGAGAGGAACTTGCAGTAGCTATCTATCTATTCAGCTTGAATTCTGATCTTAGTTCATAGCTTCGAGGATAGATTTTGAGTGCTGATAGTGTTCGTGATCTACAGATTGCCTTTACTAAGGTGTTACGGATTTCTACAGGGACTTCTACCTTGACTTTTGAGTCATTAGTTATGATAGCTACGAGGAGACGTGAACGTGGTGGTCACAAGGGAGGTGCTCATAGTAGGTCAGGCAATGGTGGATGTCTAAAATGCTCACACCGTGGACGACTGAGACATCGAGTAGATCAATGTTGGGATCTAAGTGGCAGACCACCAATAGCACATATTAGTACAGAGTTATCATGTATGGCTTCGATCAGCGATGAGCAGACTTTTACTGTGTCTTAGGCTGACTATAAGCAGTTATTGCAGCTACAAGTCATTGACTCCGCCGCCACTACTTCACAAGCAAGTTCCTCAGGTACTAGTGCTCTCCATGCATTTAGGGACCCTTTCTAGATCATTGATTTTAGTGCCTCCTCTTATGTCAGGTACAAAAATTTTATTTATGTATTTATTTCTGCTTTTTGATATTTGATCTGTAACAAATGTCGATAGTTGATTTTGTCCTGTCTTGGAAGGAGTTGTATAAGCTTCTTCACAACTTTTTCTTGAAAATGTTCTTTTTGTGCCTAACTATTTTGTTAATATTCTATCAATTAGTGCTATTACTAAATAATTACGTTGTTATGTCACTTTTTCTTCCTTTTCATTGTATTTTTCATGATTTGTAGTCGAAAGGGGAGATTGATTTGGGCCGTGAACGAGGAAATGGTGTGTACCTGTTGATTAGTGATGATATATCTTGAGAGCTCGCATCTGTGGCATCCACATCGGAGTCATCTTTCTTGTGGCATGTTTGGTTAGGTTATCCATCTCAGAAGCTAGAATAGGCTTTATTTTGGTGTTCTGTTTCTCATTTTGATTGTGAGTCATGTCAATTAGGTAAGTATCATTGTGTTTCTTTTAAACATTTGTGTCTTATATCAGGTCATTGTATGTTTGAGTTAGTCTACTGTGATGTCTTGGGTCTGTCTAGAGTTTCATCAGTGTCTTGTCATAAATATTATATTACTTTTATTAATGATTTTTCGAGAATGTCTTGGGATTATTTACTTAACGACTGTGGTCATATCTGTGATGTTCTCAAAGCTTTTACAGAAATAAAAAATCAGTTTGATATTACTCTTAATATTTTGTGCATGGATAATGTCCTAGAATTTGTTCAATCCAAAGTTGTATCTTATTGTACTTCACTAGGAATTATACATCTAACCTCGTGTCTCTACATTTGACAACAAAATAGGATTACTGAACGTAAACATAGACATATATTGGTTGTTACTCGTACGATTATGCGTTATATAGGTGTTTTAGAATCTTTATGGTCTGATGTTATGTTCATTGCCACTTTTCTCATAAATTGAATGCCTTTTGCTCCATTTGGGGGTGAGGTCCCACTTTGTCGTCTTAAACTTGAAACAATCTTATTTTTCTTGACTCTTCGTGTTTTTGGGTGTAATCTTTGTTTAAGACCTCTCTCTTAGTCTGGATAAACTGTTTTCTAGATCTATCAAGTGTATGTTTGTAGGGGATTCCAAAACACAAAGGGATTATCGTTGTTTTCATCCTCCTACTCAGTAATATTATGTCTCTACTGTTGTTACTTTTTTTGAGTCCATGCGTTATTCTGATAAGTTTATACCTTCTGTTGAGTGAGTTTCCCTTCCATCTCTTGTTGAGTTTCAGGATATGTCTTTATATGTCTCTCGTCCCTTGCAAGTATACAGATGATGGTAGCCCACACCAATGTCTCTCACAACTGAACCGGTCTCCTTTGCAGATGCAAATCGTTACTGATTTTTCTATTGTTCTTCATAAAGGTACCTGTTCTTGCATTGTTTACCCTATCTCCAATTTTGTGTCCTATAATTTTCTTTATCTTTGTTTTCGTAGTTTTACCTTGTTCTTTTTTGTCAAGTCCATTTTCAGGAATCATCAGGAGGTATTATCATTTCCTCACTGGAAGGTTGCGATGGATGAGAAGATTGTTGCATTAACTAGCTGTGATACTTGAAAGTTGATGACTTGTACAGTTAGAACTATAGTGGTTACCTGTAGATGGGACTATGTGATTAAGTACAAAGTTGATGGGAGTATAGACAAATATAAAGTTAGATCAATTGCTCGTGGGTTTACTCAGAAATATGGTATTGATTATGGCGACACTTTCTCTCTTGTAGCTCGTCTCAATTCTATGAGAGTTATACTGTCTCTTGTCATCAATCATTCTTGGGATTTGTGCTAGTTAGATGTCAAAAATGTCTTCTTATATGGTGATCTAACTGAGTCCGTACTTATGGAGAAACCTCCAGGTTATGTTGTTCAGGAGGATGATCGAGGATGCAGACTGAAAAAGGTAATTTATGGTTTAACGCAGAGTCCTCGGACATGGTTTGAGAAGTTTAATCAAGTAGCTATAGCTAGTGGTTTTCAGATGTGTGTTGTTAATCACTCAATGTTTTATAGGAAAACTACTTGTAGATGTGTTATTCTGATAGTATATGTGGATGATATCTTGGTCAGAAAGTGATAGAAAGGGGATTGCAGACATTAAAGGGCATCTGAAGGCTCATTTTGACACTAAAGACATGGAAAAACGACAGTATTTCCTTGATATTAAATTTGCTTATGCAAATGAGAAGATGTTACTATCTCAGAGGAAGTATGTTCTAGATCTTTTACAGGAAACAAGCCTTCTAGGGTGTAAGCAGAGAGTATTCCAATTGAACAGATACTGACCTTCTGGGACACTACTTCAAACTTGTTAGAGGACCTTAGTCAGTACAGACTATTGATTGAAAAGTTCATATATTTGATAGTGACTCAGTTAGATATCTCATATACAGTTAATCTATTAAGCTAGTTTATGCGTGAATTTAAGAGAGTACACTGGACTGGAGCTCTACGTGTTCTATTTAATGTCAAAGGCACTTCAGGTAGAGACTTAGTCTACAGAAGAAATGGTCATGTGAAGATTATATTCAATTTAGATTCAGGATATGTAGGAGATTGGAGAGATAGAAAATCAACATTTGGCTTTTGTACTTATGTAGGAGGGAATCTAGTTACTTGGCGTAGTAAGAAACAGAACGTTGTGTCAAGATCTAGTGTTGAAGCAGAGTATAGAACTATGGCTCAAATAATTTGTGAGATGATGTGGATTAAGTTACTCTTGGTGGAGCTTGATTCCAGTGATGAGCAGTCCATGTCGATGCACTGTGATAATCAGGTTATCATTTTTATTGCAAATAATCGTACATTTCATGAACATATGAAACACATAGAAGTTGATTGTCACGTAAGAAATCTAGTGATGAAAGGGATTGTTACTACATCTTATACTCAGTCATCGGAGTAGTTAGCTGATTTTTTCACAAAGGAATTAAGTGTTGGTGTTTTTTAGTATTTATGTAACAAATTGGGCATGGTTGATATGTATACTTTAACTTGAGAGGAAGTGTTAGAGTTATATATCTATTTGTGTGAGTTAAGTATCATGGGTAATTAGGTTATTGGATATCCATTTAGTCTAAGATGTCTAATAGACCCTATATATATATGTAATTGCATATAATATGTAGTATACACTTTTTTCCTTATCCTTTTCACATCTGATACTACCCTTTGGGTATGTTGCTTAGGACGAGAATAGTATATGTCTTCTCAAGAAAGTAATATATGGCTTGAAGTAAAGTACAAGAGCATGGTTTGATAAATTTAGCGAAGTGGTGATGTAATTTGGATTCAGAAGATGTGTTGGAGACCATTCTATGTTCATCAAGAAAGATGCTAATGGCTGTATACTGTTAGCAGTATATGTGGATGACATCATTACCGATAATGATGCTACAGGTATTAGGAAGATCAAAAATTATTTGTAGCAACATTTCACTACAAAGGATACAAATGTTCTAAGTATTTTCTAGGAATTGAATTTACTTATACTAAAGAAAAGATGATGTTATTACAAAGAAAATATGTACTTGATCTTCTTCAAAAAATAAATCTTAAAGAGTGCAAACTAGAAAGTGTTCTCATTGATCCAACACTAACTTTCTGGGATGGTTCTATATTAGATTATTGTACCTACGTAGGCGAATATCTTGTAACTTGATGAAGCAAAAAGTAAAATGTAGTATGACAATTTAGTGTAGAAATTGAGTATCGTTCCATGGTACAGATAGCTTGTGAGATAATCTGACTTAGGTCTTTTTTGTTTGAGGTTGATTTTCCTATGAGAATCCTTATGGTTATGCATTGTGATAATCAAGCAACGATCTTCATTGTAAATAATCTTACTTTTTATAAGCGTAGCAAGCGTATTAAGGTAGATTGCCATTACGTGCGTGACTTGGTAACGAAAGAAGTTATTTATACCCTGTATATTCAGTTAGTAGAGCAACTATCAGATATTTTCACCAAATGGTTGAATGTTGAAGTGCTTGAATCTTTATGTAACAAACTGAGTATGATTATTATCTATATTCTAACTTGAGGGAAAGTGTTAGCATTATGTTATATGAGTTATGTGGGTGCTTGTTATATGGATGTCCTTGTAATGGAGAGACCTCTATATATATGTGTAACCATATGATTAATCAACAAGATATATTTACTTTCTCCCTAATCCCAACATAGAGATTCTATAAATGGGTACATAAATGGATATCTAAATATCCATATAACTCAACATTACATAAGACTTTTAACAGTTGAGAATATTAGTTCCACATTGCCTGATTACAAAATCTTCTATAGTTGATATATAAATGTGATCCACTTTCTCTCACCTAATTAATTGGGTTTTTATGAGTGATGACCCTTCTAAGTTAATCAAGGTATTAAGAGCAAGTAATGTACACGTAGCATTCACATGACATACAGAGGTTATATCTGCTATACATGTGGTGGAGTGTCAGAGAATATTGGTCTCAATTGCCTAATTAGGACATTTTCTGCATTTAATACATAGATGTGTTACACTATTTTTCATCCAAGTACTTGGGTCTTAATAAGTGGTGTTCTGCTTTCTTACGTCCAAAAAAGTGCTGAATACCTAAGAAAAATCACGTGCAAACCCTGCAGGCTTGTACCGTATATATTCTCATTATAAAATACAAGATCCTTGTCAAAAACACTTTAAAAAGAGAGAACACAACCTAGGGAAAGGCCAAGGAGAGTTCTCCTCAAAACTAAAAGGAGAGTTCTCCTCAAAACTAAAAGGAGAAAGGAGGGTTTTTCACAAGCATGATGCTTTCTCTTTTCTCCAATTTTTACTTGTATAAATGTATTCATTGAGCTTTGCTTATCAACAAAGTAAAAGGACAAGGTTGCTTAAGTATGATTTGTACACATTGTGAAGAGGAGCTAAGTGCATCAACATCGCTTTTTATCATCCTTCATAATAAATGCTATTGTAAGAAAATTGAAGGCTAGGTACTGCTTTGGATAGGAGTTGCCTGAGTTCAAATTATTTATGTTGGATGGTAGGACCGTTGGAGTTCTGGAAGTATTCTGTGATAGATTTTCTTGGCTCCTTGTGATGTAAAACAAATGAACAATCAGGGTTGATGCTCTAGATGGTTTGACCTGATAGATGACTGACATGGGATTTCCTCTAAACTATTCTATCACTTAGGAATTCTTCTTCCCTAGCATCAATTGACTGTGGAACTACATGGAGGGCACAAACTGGTATTCATGAAATTTGTAAATAACACCTTACATTTATTACTTTATTTAGATGTTTAAAGGAAACTATTTGGCAGAGTAAATGACATTACTCATATATGAAATGGCATGGTAAAACTTGAAATCTGGAATGAGTAAACAACAAAATATTGCATAATTGAGCTATCTTCATCTAATGACAGAAAGAAGTTAACTTGGCCATAGAACATTTTGAGAAATACTTGTGGCCTGCGTCACCTTTTCATGAATTAAAGTTCGTATATCTACAGGCAGACACGTTTGCAATATATTCATATAACATTTTTAAATCTGTATTTCATGTTTTCTGTGTTCATAATAATGCAGTTCCTGATTTTCGAGGAGACACTGGGTGTGTGGAGAAAGTCGCCAAGTCTGGTCTTGATGTTTTTGCTCACAACATTGAGACAGTTGAAGAGTTGCAGAGTGTTGTCCGAGATCGTCGTGCTAACTTCAAGCAATCTATCGATGTCCTTAAAATGGCAAAGAAGTTTGCACCTGATGGAACTTTGACAAAGACTTCAATAATGCTGGGATGTGGGGAGTCACCTGATCAGGTGTTACAGACGATGGAGAAAGTTAAGGCTGCTGGAGTTGATGTTATGACCTTTGGACAATACATGAGACCATCAAAGCGTCACATGCCGGTCTCTGAGTATATAACACCAGAAGCATTTGAGAGATATCGCTCCATTGGCATGGATATGGTAACTTCTTTGTTGCCTGAACACTGTTTACTTTATTTCAAATCAATCTTATTTGTTTACTCACACTTTTTGAATAAGTCTACACTTTGATAACTGCATTTGAGTTGCCTGAACAATACGTGCCTTTATTTATATGACATAACATAAAAAATGCTGTAGTTGGCTTACAGAGAAATCCAAGAGGAAGGCAATCTCTAAGAATGGAAATACTTCGGTACCCTTGAACTTCTATCATTTTCCCAAATTCGGCAAAACATATCTTCAACTAAGTTCTTCCATGAAGGTGGAAAAAGAAAGCGGAAGGTTCCCTGATTTCATGGGGTTGTCTTCTCTTTTTAGAAATTTCTAAATGCTGCCAATTGTCCTCGAGCTTAATGGCTGCCCCTTGGATTCCCTTGCTATTGAAATCTTACAACATTCAAATCTCTGCAGGCAGATGTTTCATTTCCTCCTCTGGCAATTTGTCCTGTAGAAACTTTTATTTCACCTAAACTGTATTTATTGCCAGCATTTCAAATATTCTATCTATTATATTAATCAGTTCCATGCTGGAAGACATTTCAGTATGAGTTATGGCCCTGCTTTTCTTCCTAAATGCAATTTTGGGTCTTGTGCCTCAAACAGTCTGCTATAATAATTTCAGCATAATTGCCTTTCAGATATAGTTTAGCTTTATTCCGTATGATCATCAGTCGTAATTTTGGTATTTTTTTTCCTTTTTACATAAATATGTCTTCTTTTGTTCCTGTTTCCTGCCGTAGCTGTGAAGTTTTTTTCCAATCTGGTAAAGGAAGGCATTTTCTTCTGCACACCGTATATGTTAGGTTTTAGGTTGTGATGATTGTGTTATCACTAGCTGACGTGAATTATAACATCTATAAATTTTTTTCACGAAGAGATACCTGGGATCCTTCCTCACATGTCTTCAATTACAGTGGTTTTTCCCCAGTGAATGTCTCAGACACACAAGTTGGTTGCCAGAAATTCTCTCCACAAAGTCCATTAAATTTACAGTATATTGACAGTGACAGCACTTGTTTTCTTTATTAAGGGCAATTGACCTTTTCCTCTCTCACCTGTCTTTCAGGACAGCTGTTCCTTTTAAGGTCCCGTTTCCTTTTCCATATCACATGGCATTCATCTGTTAATCTCTTACAAGTTGGCAACTGATCTCTAAAAGTCCCATCTGTTAGTCATAGTATTCCTCTTCTGTGGGGCACCAATCTGATCCTCATGCAGACAAATGCTCTGGATCTGAAATCAAAGTAACAAATGACTGTATGGCTCCATTAACTTTTGCATTTCTTAAATCTGACTACTTGTGGTTTTTCAACTTAACCATGTGCTTTTGTTTCCTCTATAATGTCAGTGTCTGGTCTGACAGTACAGGAGTTGGAAATATGCAGCACTCTGTCCATAATGCAGCCATGCTGATATTTCCTTGTTCTTATTGTTGTCTTCATTCCTTTTCAGGGATTTCGCTATGTGGCATCTGGTGCAATGGTCCGATCATCCTACAAGGCAGGTGAATTTTACATAAAATCAATGATAGAAGCAGATCGAGCCTCATCCTCAGCAACAGCGTGAGTATTACTTCAAGAACAAGTAAGGTCTCCAATATTTGCTATATGTTTGTTGTACTTTTGTTATTCTATTGTATTGATTCAAACGACATATTCACTTGTCAAGCAGTAAAATAAAATTTTACCTTTTGTGGTCATGTATATAATGACAACTAAATATTAAGTTATTGATATTTTTCTTCATGCCCACGGTGACTTGTGCATGTTTGTCAGAGACAAGGGTGGCCCATGTTGGTAGTGATGGCTGCCCTCTTGCGTGTGTGATCTGAGGAAGCATAGCACATGCATAGGATAAACAACAGAAAAGTTGTATTGTTTTTTTATTGCATGAAATAGGAAGCTGAGAACACCGAGAACTCCATAAGCTTCTTTCACATCTTTTCAATGCACTAGAAAGCCACTAGAAAGCCATGGGTGGCTGTTTGAGCACGGATGTTGAGCATAGTAGGCAGAACAATAAGAAGAATGTTGAGCATAAGGTTGCACATGTCCAGGCCAAGGACAGCGAGGAGACAGCAGTTGTGAAGGAGGTGCTATCAGAGACCCCGAAACCATCATCTGCAACACGAGAACAAGCCAACGCCATCAAGAAGGCCCAGCAGGCGAAAACATCTGTTAAGGCTGATGAGGAGGAGGCTGCTTATAAGATCTACAACATGAAAGGTGAAGAAGACGAAGGGGAACGGAGAGAGCAGTTTGCCGATTCTCCTGCCTCAACAAGGAAATTCCAGAGGAAGTGTTCTATGTCCGGTGAGTTCACTTTTAGTAGCGACCAGAGGTTATCTATTGGAAACATGTCCTCACCCTCTCATGTGAGGAGACCAGACCGAGGCCCCACACTCAGAAGGTCTTTCTCAGGCATGGAGGATGGTGGCCTTCGTCGAGACTCTGGTGGGGGATCTAGAAGAAGACCAGGGTCTCCTACGGCAGTGAGGAGCAATGGAGTGAGCCGAACTTCATCCATTAGGGGGACGGGACAAGATTCACCAAGCCGCACTCCGCCTCCAGGGGTGTGGAGAGCACAGTTGGAGAATGGGGAGGCGACGAGGGGGCAGGAGTCGTTAGAGAATCCTCTTGTTTCTTTGGAATGCTTCATCTTTCTCTAAAGCTTTTCTGGTACCTTGCTGGAGTGCTGTTCTTGTTTTTTCACACTGATAAGAGGGAACTGCATTCTGGCCCACTGATGGAAAAATTATTTCTTCTGCTGGATGTGGGCTCCATTCATCTTAATAGTTTTGATAGTATAGTTATGATTTCATGTTTCATGTGGTTCTTGTCCAGTTTTCTGGTCAAAATTCTCGTCTGCATCTGGTTCAGCAATCTTAGGGGGTTCATACTGACTTGTAGGTTTATTTTTTTTACTTTAATCTAAAATGTTAATTGTATAATTATAATACTTTTGAAGATCCATCATGTGCAACTATTGGTCAGGGTTCAGAATTCGATGTCGGATGAGAGACGATGGATCTAGTTTCTGAGGCAGACGAGTTGGCCAGCTTTGGAACATGGGAAGAGTTGAAAATTGGAGAGAAGAATCAATGGACAAGAAAGAAAATTGAAATTTTCACCTCATATATTAGATGGGAGAGAATACAATTGGTGGGAAAGAAGTGATCCTGGGAGTAATCTAAATAATTAAGCATAAGGTCAAGTTCAATAAAATGTAATGTGAACAATATGGTGCATGTCACTTCCCAGTAGGGTGGGAATCTAAATACTATGGTTGTGTTCGGTTTTGATTTTGATATTCAGATTTGGACGGGAATCGTTTTTTAACCAGAATATAAACTAAATGAGAAAATAGAATTAACTTAATTATAGAAGTTGTTGCAACTTCTACTATATAAATTTGACAAAAATCAAAAGATGAGGTAAGTGAGTTTTCAGTTAGAAATGAGATTCTGTGAAAAAGTCACAAATCAGAATCTAGACTAAATACAACCTAAAAATCTCATTCGGAAATGATTCTCATGTTGATTATTGCTTTTGCGGGACACAGAAATGCGCCCGAAACACTTGATAAAAAGTTGGTGTTTTGTTTATATTATCGGCAGGCCAAGCCATGCTTGGTCTAAACTGCTTAAATATTTGAAATGAGTGGCCATACATATTAAATGCATATAAGCTGCATATAAAATTAAATCTTTGTTTTGAAAAAAAATAATTTAAGTTGATCTTTGAAATATCAAAGGTAGATTTTTTCTTTACCAAGATTGAGGGTATTAGACTCATCTGGCTCGGATGTTGCAGCCCAAAATATCATGGGCCTTTATCGGCTGGGCTTTTAATGATCCAAAGTCCCGAAAATATGAGAACTAAGCCCAATGTGTTAAACGGGTCGACCAGCAATGTGTTCAATGAACTGGCCCAACCCGTTGTTTATTATTATCATCTCACTTTAGAGTAGTTTAGTAGGTACTTTTTTTTGAAATGATAATATATTTGTTTTCACCAAGATTGAACCCTCTAGTGGGCATAGAATCATAAAGTCCTGACCAACTCAGCTACTTGAGTTGGTTAGTTTAGTAGGTATTATGAAGAAAATAAAGTGTTCTTAGCTCTCAAAAGTTTAAACTTTAAGGATGAATCTCTTTAAATCTCTTCAATCTCCAAAGCCAATAGGAAAAGAGAACAGCCTCCAATATTCCATTTTTCACTCCTCGAAGTGCCATCGGAGGAAGTAGATTTAAAACATTATTTTCTTCTGTAGACATCTCCATAGAAAAGACAACTAATAGCATATTATGATGATTTGAATGGCTCTATTCTGAACTATCTGTACCTTTTCCAATAGGTTATAGTAAACAGGTTTTTCCAGAAAGCAGAAGCTTAACTTAATTACTCATTTTTAGGTCTGTCTTCCCCCAAGAAGGATGCGGTCAACATTGAACGCAAGATAATCTTTTGACAACCTATTTCTCTTGGGTTCTTATGGAAGACAACCTACAAGAGTGACGATTGCCTTGTTTGCCTTGTTTTTAAGAGTCAACTGGTGAAAGGCTAGTCCAATTGTAATTTGAATTAAAATATGAAGGATCATTTTATTCAATATTACAATAACAGTTGGTTTGAAATGTTAAATTTCAGAATCATGTTTCTACTGCAGCAGCCAAAGTTATGCACTTGGAGAGAGAGACGTTCATTAGACAACCAAAGATGACATTTTTTATTAATCATCTTGATGTAGACATATCTTCATTCTCTTCTTCACATTATTGTACATGGGAAATCAGAGTCTCCCTCCTCTTCCACATCATTATGCCAACACTACTTTCTGCGATCACAAGTCTTAGTACAGTGTAAAACTACAGGTATATTTTGTATATGCTCAAAAAGAAAGGACAAGTTGTTTAGTAGATAAAAGACCAACATCTCCAGTGGGCAATGCATTTATAAACCTTTTGCTCCTGGAACATTAACCCACTGCAGCTGGATTTCTATCTCACCACACTCCACATTTTTTAGTCTGAGAATCATGTCCTGGAGGACACCACCAGTGTTCCACACAACAGCACTCTCGTCCGAAAGGCAGTTTTCCCTGCTCGGTTGCACTCTTCGGATCGCTGTGCCGTTTGGGACATTCAGGACACCCATCTTTACAGCATAAAGAAGAGGTTGTATGTCAATTTGTGCATCACCCATTTTATCATCCTTCGTGAATGTGTCCTTATCAAAGACCTCCTATAATCCAACAAATAAACACTTGAATTAACTAAGGTTGACAAGGAGTTTGAGATGGCCACTTCGGTCTCAAATCAACCACCAATAAAAATTAGTTAAAACACAGTTACAACAAAATTAACTGTGCTGTCAAGAACAAGTATACAACTAGAACTAAAGAGTTTGGAGAGTAGTGTCCTACATTAAGGGTCCTCATGCAAGATAAGATACACCACTAAGTTGTGAATAGAAATGTTTCGTGGAAGAGTAGCATGCAAAACAAGATCACATGCAGGCAATTTTATGCAAGATTATAATAACCACAATACAAAAAGAGACCAGTTCCAATGTAGCAAGTTGGGAAGAAAAAATATGTTTATGTAACATGCAGAACATTTTGTAGTAAAAGTACACGACATAAGACATCCATGGAAGAACAAGAAATATCAAACTGGATTAATTATGTCTACGGTTGATTTACTGGTTCTATGCAACCAATGGTTAGATATTACAGTTCCGTTGGTTTCTACTTCTATGACTCTTGTGGATTTCTCCGATGACTAACAAAACAAAACACTCAACAGAAGTTCAACACTAGTGCAAAAAATACGGATTTCTTATGATCCTCCTGTCACTGAAATGGAGAAATTGTATGCATACACCTTCTTGTACAACATAAACCAGGAGTCAGAATTAGTAAGGTGTCAAGGACTACAAAGTCTAGGAAATGCTGGCAAACAAAACCCTACAGTCCCTACCAGGCTACGAACTTCTCATTTCTCTTTTCTCAGAGTGTTGATGGAACTAAATGAGCCACATAGCTAATTTTCCTGAGTGGACCAAGTGGATTCAGGAAACAGCCATTTTATCTTTTTGATATATTAGACTCTTACAATTCATAAAACCCAAGTGAAAAGCAGGAAAAGTAGAAGTTTGTCCCTGAGAAAAGTAATTCCCAGATTTATATGCTCTTCTTTCCCAGGACTTTTCCTCTCCTTATGAACCTTTTGATCAAAAGAAATATTGATTGGTAAATGGATTGTGGGATTCAATGTCCAAAACTATATTATGAGTTCATATCATGATGTTATATTTTAAAGAAAATCATATGAACAGAATCATATCATGAGTTCATATCAAGATGTGTTATGTTTCAAAGAAAATCATATGAACAAATCCATATCATGTTGTTATGTCTTTGTTGTATCATTAATCATCCAAATAACGTTGTGTAGTGCATTGAAAAAAATGAATCCAAGACCTACAAGCCTGATTGGCAGAATGTGCTCTGAAATAGAAAGAGTCAGATCTTCCTTCCACTTGGGATTGAGACAGCCTTTCTTCACACTAGTCTTCAATTTCTGCAGAAGATAAAATGAATTAGAAGGAGAAATTTGAGTGACATTCATCTAGTTAATTTGTTTACATAGAATACAATGCATCATGACAGTATGCAGTAATCTACTATGCCTTCTATCTATTTGCATGAAACATAAGATTTGCTACTCTGCTTTTGTGAACTTAAATTTCAAGAAAAAGTCTGTCACAGTGATTGGCAGCTCACTGCAGATTCAAGGCCATAACACCAAATCCACAAAACAGAAAACGATTGAAATTTCATCCAGTAAGAACCATTTAATTTAAAGGCAATGTCATTATGAATACTTAATACTACTGTAAAATTTTATCAACTTGCAATGTAATTGTAGTTGGCAGCTATTTTCAGGATGGTGCTGGTAAAAACCATTTACATGATTACCATTTTTATTAGGAAATCCAGGGGTCCCTTGTAAAAGCTTGTATGTAATAGGTGGGATTTGTTCCCTTGTTATTATGATCACACCTGTTGCATGACTTTGCAAAGTAATGCTCACTCAGTCACCTTTGGTGGTGAATTCAGAGTTCAGACCCTTCTTATGGAGCCTCTGTCTATTTGGAGTATATTTCAACCACCTGGACTGTTGCCAATTAATTCGCTGCAACTGTCTCCAGGCAATTGAATGACCATCTCCGCTCCCTGTTTTTAAGGCCATGCAGGTTTTTCAACTTCTGTTACTACATCCACCGACTCTGGTCGTATGTGATCCCACCAAACTAGCCATCTACCATCTCTAAGAACATCAAAAACATTGACACAAACCAGCCTTCATTTCACGTTCCAATAGTAGATGCAACAACTCACCGGAATGCGGCTCCAACTTTAATAGTATGCTAAGATGTCCTTAAATGTCAACAATGCAGCAAAATGTGAAATTGGACACTTGGAAACTACTGTTGAGTTGATCCAGAAAATAATGCCACTCCTCAATAAGCCCAAGGTTGCTTCCGCCACACCTTATCAATGATTGTCAGACTCAGATGGGCAATCCATAAATGAAAGTAGACCCCTTCAATCTGCATATTCCCATCTAGCTCCATTTGACTGAAGCATGTCTGTGTATGAGATGAAGCAGTGTGATTATCAGGAGGAGGTTCCCCATTAACCCTTTCTGTTCTTGTTCTTTACATCTTAACAATGTTCATGTTCCTCTTGTTCTATGAAATCTTGCTTTCCATTTTCTCAGTTCACTAAAAAAAAATCTCCACCATCTTATATTTGACCTTGCTTGTATTTTCTTAAGGACTTGTGCCCCTCGTTCAGTTTGGGATTGTGCTGCTCCAAGGTCCACTTAAGTAGTCTACATCAACTATCTTTCGCTTTCATTTCAACTCCACCTGTTCCCTTTGCTTCGGCCGATAGTGTTCATTGACTTGTGCAGTCATTTTCATGGCATCAAACTTTCTGTCAAGAGTTATTAGCTTATTTTCTGCTTTTCTTTCGATTACTGAAGAGTTATTAATTAGCATACCACCTTGAGGAAATAATGCTCAATTATCTGAAGGTTGACTTTTGGAAAATATGATACATGTTTCTTTCTTTCTTTCTTTCTTTCTTTCTTTCTTAAGTGGGCAAAAGAAGGCAGTACATAAACAGAAAGCGACAAACCATTCATCAGGATTTTTCAAACCTCAAGCCCTCTGACCTTTCCCCAAGCTGAGGGAAACAATATCAATTTTCTAATCTGAAACTTCAAATCTAAGTTAGAAATCCAATATCGTGGCTCCTTATCTGTTGTAATCTATCCTTTCTTATAAGAGAAAAAAAGAGGAGGAGGAAGAAAATCCCTTTTCTTTTTCTGCCATAATCCCATTTTAACTTCAACATGGAACCTTCCAGATTATCTCTTGCATGCCAAAACCTTGGTTGAAAACAATCAGATTTTGCAAGCACAAATCTTAATGATACATCCAACCTCCCAACATTGTAATCTTGATCAAGAGAGTAATTGAGGGGGGGCCAATGTTGGTTCTTCACTAGACACGAAAAGTGAACCAAGGGGAGGGGGATGAGAAAACAGAAGCCAAAACATGATGATTGCACTTTGCTACCAAACATCATCATCATCATCATCAAACTTATGCATGGACTGGATTGAAAAGACCGACACATACCTGCTCGCCCATCCTTAGGACAACATACGGGTCGCTAGCAATGGCATCCCTGGCCGCGAGGTTGATCCCTCGCACCACCCGAACTCGGAGGAGGCCCAACAAATTCTCCATTGACACAAAAAAACCAACTACCGACTACTAAACAAAAAACAACAACAAGGAGGAGGAGGAGGAAGACGAAGAAAAACAAGGAGAGAGCAGCGACGGCTTCTGCCTTTGTGTTGGTTGGTGTGGAAACGTGCGATGTTTATAGAAGAAGAGAGAGTCTGCAACACGTCAGAAGGAATATGACCGGAGGGCACGTCTCCTCCTCTCCTCTGAGGTCAGAGCTATTTTTATTTCTATTCAGTTGTCGTTGTTTGTGGAACCAAATCCAATCCTGCCTTTCCTTTTTTTGGGGTTTTTTTTATTTTTTTTATTTTTTTGCAATCAATAATAGTAATACCCCCTTGTTACATCCGATATTTTTCAAAATGTTCTTGCTGTTTTATTTTTCTTCCATTTTTATGGGTATTAATTATTTTATGCTTTTGGAGAACCCATATATCCCAGAAGAGTTGGTTGTTGTAGTTGTAGAAGTAGTTTGTGATGAAAGAAGGAAGAACAAGAAGAAGAAGAAAGGAGCCAGCGAGAGAGTGACCCAAAACCATTCTATATTATTACGATTCACAGACCGTATGAAATATATGGATACACGTACGTAAGTAATCACTCATTAGTTTGTTGTTCTATATACATACATACACACCCAGTTTTCTAGACGTTCTAAGCGTTCTCGACGAGAAAGATTCCTCTCTTTTTGAATGTTTACTTGGACCGTGCTGGTGTTGGACAGGTAAAAGTTAGTGGATGGATTTGGCCTTGTGGTTGACTGGTTCCCTCTCCTCCTTTGCGGAATGCATGGGTTCCCTTCCCACAATCTGTTTCCTCAGTATGTCATGAAGCCTTCCGAAAAGCTTCTGCTTCACTGTCTCAAATGCACGGTCCAAGTTCTCGATCTGCACCACATAAATCCATGCCCACCATACTCAGAATTAACTGCATGAACATGAGTATATATGTTTTGTCTCCATGTGGAGTGAGTGTAAGCAAGAATTTTTTTGAGTACGTTTAACAAGGCCCCTTCCATGCACAAGTGAAAGTGATAAGTCAAGTGGTAGTTTCAGATGATCATGATGAACAAGAGGAAGAAGTAATTCTTAAATGAATTCTGTCAGTACTGAGTCAAACTGAGTGGTCCTTAACTAAATGACTATGCCCATTTATAATCTCAGATCTGTGAAGGTGTTTCGAGGGGAGCACTTGCCTGCTCAGTTGCATTCACGTTGTACATGAAAAGCCCATAATAAAGATCGAAACTATCACTCACGGTGTTCTCTGTCTGCATCAATTGCAAAATCAATTATTGGGTAAAAAAAAAAAAAACAAGAGGTTTTTGAGATAAGAAACTAATGATATATATTAGTAAAGAAGTAGACATTATAGACATACCAGTTGCAAGAGCGTTTTATACCCCTTGGTGTTGATTGGTGTAGACTCAAGGTCCAGATGCGACAAGATTCTGCAATTACCCAAACGGAACCAACCACTTCCTCACTTAATTACTAGATCGCATGCATGTGATTTAAGATAAAATTTGAAAATACAGAATAATAGATTTTGAAATTTAGAAAACAAATGGATGAAAAGAAAAGAAAAGAGAGAGAGAGAGAGAGCATGGGAATGGATTGTTAAGAAGACTGCATGATTCTTTTCTTTTATCTTTAACAAAACATATATGAGAAAATCTGTATGGATAAACATGAGATTTATGAGACAAATATCGATTCGATGGATCGGCTATTCTCTTTCCCTAATAGAATAGATGATTAATTTCTTACCGTCCAATGGTGTGAGTGATGAATTGGCTGCCGGCGGCATGATGGTCGTGCTCTTCGCAAGACATCTCCACCATTCTGCAGCCCTGCAAAATGAATCACATATTTGTAACTATGAACTAACGAAAACTCAAAGCTGATTGTGCAAGAGAAGGATCACTCACATACCAAATTAAGTACATGTGTTCCAATGCATCAAGTGGGAGGTTCTTGGTCTCATTTTCTACCATTTTAAATTGGTGAGAGATTTAATTCTCACAAATATGTGATCATTGGTTACATGCAAGAACGACATTACATATGTGCAGAAAACATGGCTGCTTTGCACTGTTCTACAGCATATCTTACTTTCAGAATTTTCTGGGTTCTTTCCACCATTAGCTAACACATCTAGTTTTGATATGTGAAATTTACCCGAGTTCAGAGAATTTTGAGACCTTCAGATGAAAGATCTATACTGATTTGGATCGCAATAAAATTTCAGGCAAATGTGCACACATGCAAACACCAGCCAAAAGTCAAATCCCCAGTTAGTGCTCGAACTAACCTCCTTCTCAAAAATGCTGAGGAAGTCTGCACATGTTCGTTCTTGAAGACTGTTGGTGAGACGGACCTTGTCGTAGACAAAGGGAAGCTTTTGCCATCCATGCTTCCCACTCTCTGGCCCAAACATTGGGTGTGTGCACAAGATCCCAAACTCAGGTGGAAGTACCTACAATTTAATTGAATGACCTTGTATCAAGTTTTTCATACATGCAAGTATTTGAATTTGATTTATTAAGAATCGAAGAAACTGAATTACATGCACATTTGTACCTCAAGGAAAAGATTTCTAGGGAATTGTTTGACTGAAAGAACATCAACGAAGACGGTGTCTGGATTTAACTTGTTCGTTGGGATGCCTCTCACAACATTTTCAGTTGACAAGATAGAGCTGCACACCAAAATCACATCAGGCTGCTCCTCACACATCATTTCCACGCTCCTGCATGGTGCACACACAAGCATATATGTGTTATTTGCAGATACTTCTAACCAAATAATCAATCCAGATCAAATGAAGTGATAGGAGTTTTCCATCGAACTATTGGGTTGAATACTAGGAAAGAGGAGTATTCACACTACACCCAAGTTGCTCAATTTTTTTTAGAGAATAAACCCTTAAGCTTAATTAATTAAACATAGGATGTCCAATTTTCATTTTGTTCTATTTTCAAATTGGAAAAATTGAGGGTCTAATGGACCTGTTTCAAATTCAATGAGTTATTTGCAAAATATCCATTATTTATGTATGTTGACATGCCTTGAATCCTAATCCATCGATGAGTTCCAATCTAAAGAGACTCACCCATCAATTGGAGAGCTTAGTTCCCCACTCTAGAGCAGGCGTTGCACCATACAGTTAGAGATATGTTACAATAGAATAATGTAGTAGAATGGATGAATGGAATACTATTAAAGAAAGCCCAATGTATGGTCTCAAATACTGGATTGAAGAAAATCTCATGGGCAAAGATTGTTAATATGACATGCTATTTGGTGAATTATAATCCTACAAGTGCCATCGACAACAAAACTCTCTTCAAGGTATGGTATGAAAAACCTACTAGCTATTCTATTCTTAGAATATTCGAATGTATCATGCATTACCATGCTAATGAGGATAAACTAGAACCAAGAGCAAAGAAGTGTCTATTTATTGGCTGTGTTGTTGGGGTGAAAGGGTATAGAATTTAGTTCTCTTTTGAAAATAAAGTTATTTTAAGTAGAAATATAACTTTTAATGAAAATCCTATACTTCACTTGAGCGTGGAGTCCTTTGTTTCAAGAAGCAATGATGGTATTGAAAAATAGGTGGAGTTTGAATAACTTCAAGTCAGAAGCACAGAGAAGATTCACCATAGAATCAGGTTGATGAAGAGACTAATGTAGAATCTAAAGAAGAGCAGCATGGAAGATGGTTGTACACGGCATACAATATCACAATTGATCAACCTCGGAGGCAGATCAATGTTTCAAATAGATATGGTTTTGAGAGCATGATGGTTTGTGCACTTCAAACAACAGAAGAGGTGGAATTTAAGGAGACCTTTACCTATTGGGAAGCTATCACAAGTGTAAAATTTACTCAATAGATTGTTGTAATGGGTGAGGAGATAGAATCTCTTCACAAGAATTAGATATGGAAATTGATGAAGGTACCAAAGGAGAGAAGAGTCATCGATTGCAAATAGGTCTTTAAAAAGATGGTTGGAATCCAAGGAGTTGAAAGAGCAAGTTATAAAGCATGTCTGATTGCTAAAGGCTTCAGTCAGAAAAAATAACGAGATTTTCTCACTGGTTGTTAGACACACTTCTATCGGAGTGTTACTTACATTAGTGGCATATCAAAATTTGGAACATCACTACAAGATAACAGGATTTTAGCCACTGATTTTAGCCATGAACAATAAATCCATGGCTAATTGACATGTTTAGCCATGGAATAGTCATGAGAATAGCCACGAATACATAAGTTTTAAATAATAAAACAAAATATTATTTAGCCATGGTCACATGTTGTGGTTAACTATTAATTATATGTGGCTAAAATTTTTATCTCAATGGAAAATTATTTTTGCTTAAATATTATAAAGTAAATATGGGATTAACTACAGATTAAGTTATGTGACTATGTTAATTTTTGATTTATTTTATATTAGTTACGAATTGGCCATAGAATTGGATTGTGGCTAACATTAAAATCTTAAAAATGTAACCACTAGTTTTATTCCCTGTTTTATTTACAACGAAACCTATCCCTCCCTCCACCTCAAAGCCTCTCCAAAACTTATCTTTGTCCTTTTCCCTTCCACCCCAAAATCCAATCCCATTCCTCCTCCAGTTCTTCCTCTTCCCTCCTATGGCCTCCTTCGTGTTCATTGTTCCTTCTCCTCCAGTTGTCCCTTCACCCTCCTCTGCCCTTCTTTCTTACGCTCGCCTCCTCCTTTGGTGCTCCCTCTGCCATCCTGTGCCTTTCTTTGGCCCGGACTTGCTCCTCCTCCGGTTCTCTCTTAGCCCTCCTTTGGCCTTTTCCTTGCACTCGTGTGCTCTTCCGGTTCTCCCTCCGCCCTCCTCCTTTCTCTTCGGTTCTCCTCCTTACCCGTGCTCCTTGGTGTGCTCTCGTGCTCCTCCATGCCTGTGCTCCTTGAGAAACATGCTCCTCGGTGTTGGCCATGGAATTTAGCCATGACTAAAGCCTAGTTTTCTTGTAGTGCTTGAGTAATTGGATGTGAAGACAACTTTTTTATATGTAGAGCAAGAAGAGGATATTCTGATGAATCAGCCAGAGGGATTCATCATTTAGGGAAAGAAAGATCATGTATGCAAACTGAAGAAATCTCTATATTGACTCAAGTAATATCCAAGGTAGTAGTACAAAAGGTTTGACAGTTTCATAGTGGAATATGACTACAACAGAAGTTTGTATGATTGTTGTATGTATTACAACAAATTGAAAGACGATTCTTACATCTATCTACATCTTTACGTAGATGACATGCTTATTGTCGTAAAAGACAAATCAAAAATTTAGAAGTTAAAAAAACTACTTTTTGTAGAATTTGACATGAAGGATCATGGTGTAGCAAAGAAAATTCTAGAAATGCATATTTATGAGGATTGAAATCAATAGAAGCTATTCTTGTCACGGAAGAACTTCATTTAGAAAGTCTTATCTAGATTTGATATGACAATTACAAAACCTTTAAATACTCCTACCAAAATTTTTCATCTTTCTATAGCATTTTCACCTTAGTCTTGCATTCCCTATTTCTTAAAAAAAAAACAAAGAAGTCCACTCATAAGAGTATTTTTCTTTCTTTCGAAAAGTTAATAAAGAAACACTATTTCTGTGCTATGTCGTATATTTCGCAAACAAATAGACCCATAATAAAGTTTCCTTGAAAATTAAAAAAAATTACATGCATGTAAATATATATACCTGAAGAACTGTATTCCATGTTGACGGCAGTAGTCAGAGTAATCATATCGTGAGGTGGCAAGCACAATGTGGCCGTGCCTTTGAATCCCCCTTCCAATGAACTGCCCAAAATTCCCAAACCCCAAGATCCCAATCTTCAACAACGATGGTGGCGGCGAAGGCAACGACAAACGCAAACCCCTCACCTTCACCTCACCTTCTTCCTCCTCTTGTGATGATGGTGTGCTCATGGCATGAACATCAATGCCACTCCTTAGTCTTTGCTTGGTGTAGGTAGGAGATGGGTAGGAGACATATTGTGTACATTTTGTTGGCAAAGCTTCTACACCTGGTGTACTTCTGCTAAGCATGCAGAGCTTGGAGTTCTGCACATTTGGTTTTCTTTGTAGGTGGTGATTAGGGTAAGGAGGGTGGTGGTGGTGGTGGAAGGAATATGAAGCCATGGCTGATATGAGTTGAGTGACCTCCTCTTCCTCCTCCCAAATCAAATTTCCGTTTTTGGGGGAAGAAGAAGTTGTGTTTATGGTCTAATATAGAGGAGATAAGAGTTGAGAATGTCCAGGTGTTGTGTAAAAATCTTATTAAATGTGAGTTAATATAAAATCAATTAAACAATACTATGTGTGAAATAAACCAATTCAAAAAAATCCATTTACGCGTTAATTCAATTGCTTTAATTGGATTTGTGGCATGGGTTCACTAAAAACGCGTGAAATTTATAGCAATGTATTTATGACATTGAATCTATTAACGTATCATATGGTGACTATTTATTATATTTAGTTAAAGTATTGAACATGCATTAAATGCTAGTCTATGATATATGGAATCAAATAAGTTCATTATTGTCGATCAAATAGATTAACTTTTATTCGAAGATTAGATTAATTAAAACAATACCCTACCAACAGTCAAATCCAATTAGTACTCGAACTAATCTCCATCTCAAAAATGTTGAGGAAGTCTACACATCTTTATTCTTGAACATTGTTGGTGAGACAAAGGGAAGGTTTCACCATCCATGCTTCCCACACTTCGGCCCAAAAATACTAAAGCTCAGGATTTTATGATCGAGCATTTAAAGTTGAGGTCCATCTTGTTATATGCTTACCTATTTTATCAAAAATTCCTTTGCTGATCATTTAATTTTCAAGTTAGTAAGCACTTTGGACAGAAACGACTAAACAAAGACAACTTAAAGTCCCTTCTTAAAGAGAAAAAAAGGTTGGCATGAGGCTTTTTTTTCTTTCTTTGAAAACTTCCAACCACATATGTTTTTTTTCCCATACGGTAGATAATTTGTAGGTCTGATGATTAGAACTTTGATTTGGTGCAGTCGGACGGTAGTGTAGTGTGGCTGCACTAGATACAAGGGGAGGTTGGGCCATAAGGGACGGGAGGGGTTGGTGGAGTGGGGTCAACAAGTACAGGGCCACAATCCATAATTTTCCTAGTGACTAATCTAAGGGTGCACATGGTTCGGTTAGAACCGGTTAATCACACCGAATCGAATTATTTTTTACGGTTTGATTTGGTTTTAATTTATTAAATGATTCGGTTCAATTATCAAATTTTAGAGTCGTTCTTAATAGTTCGATTTTTGATTCTAGGTATAGTTAATTAAACCAAACAATCTATCCATATATATATATATATATATAGGAGCTAGATCAATTGCATCTTCCTTCAAATTAACTATTTTGAAGGAAGATGCATCATAACTGTTAGATATTGATCTAATGGTCTCTATTGAAACCACTTATTTTAAAATAATACCACTAGTGGTTTCTTTTTGGAGGAAATTCTTTTTCATTTGTTATTTAATTATAGTTAAATGTGGTACTTATTGATTTGAATTTAAAATAATTTGATTTTTCAATTTAGTATTACTGAATTGAATGCAAATAGTTTTGTTTTGCTGAACTAAATTAAAAATAGTTTTGTATCACTAAATTTTTAGTATTATAAAAAGATGATTTTTAAATTAGTATTATTAAACTGAATACCAAAATAATTTCATAACTAACATCACATTTGGTTAAAAATATTTCATTGACCAACATTATTAAAATAGTAATGATTTTTTAATTACAGAACAGTTATGTAATACAAAACAGTTTTGTATTACTAAAACAAAAAAATGATTTTTCAGTTTAGTAATACTAAACTGAATATGAAATAGTTACATTACTGTGATTATATACAAAATAATTTCGTAACTAAATAATATTCTATAATTCAAATTAATACTAGGCCCCAAACAGTAACACGTAACTAAATGTAACTAAATTGTTACAACAATCTGTTCAAACACATTTTTACAAATTCAGGAACTCATATTTGTGCAAGGGGGAGTGGTGGAGCTGAAAAACCAAGATCTGTACAAACACATTTGCCTAATTTGGTCTTTCACAACGATTTGTGCAACAATCTGTCATAGAATTTCACAATCGCATCCCAAAAAAATCCGAACTCCAACTCCTAAAGTTTATCTCCTTGTTCTTTTTAAACTGCAATGATGGAACTTATAACAGAGGTAGAGGCGACGACTTTGATTTCACCTGCATCAAAACCAAAAGCTTTAAGCTTTCGATAGAACCAAATACAGAGACGACAAAGGCGGAGACTTTGGGAGCACAGCCAAAGTTTTTGGACTCTTGGGGCTTCAAATCGTCTCGTGGGTGGCCAAAGGGGTGATGAACATCGCGTAATACGCAGCCTCGGAAGGTAATGGATCTGTACGAGGTGGCGAAGGATGTAGAAATCTTCTAGAACCTGCAAAAAAATAGAAGAAAACAACTCAGATGCAAGATGAAGAAGTAGAAATAGATCGTCAACGAAGAAAAACGAAGAACATGTACGGATCTGAGGGAAAACAAAACGCAGATGGGTTGGGAGATGTCGAGCATACGGAGATTAAGGTGAGTCGACATACACAATTACCGTGAAGGAGAGGAAGATGACGGTCGACGTGGGGTGTGAGGTTTGGAGGGGAGGAAGAAGGCCTACCCACGTGCACCATCATGGTGAAGGAGAAGAAGGTCTCAATCACTGTGGATTGCGAGCATTGGGGATGAGGAGAAAGGCGAGTCGGCGTGCATTGGGGTAGCGTGAGGGTGTCGGCGTAGGTGAGGTTTGGTGTCAGCGCAAGGGGGAGGTTGGATGGCCGGGCAACATGTGCGTGTGGGCGTGGGGAGATTTAGCGTTTGTGAAGGGAAGATGGGCTATAATGGTTTAAATAGCATTTTAATTTTTAATTTTTAAAAAATAAAACCAGAAACCTGTTTTCCTTGGAAGCAAAAGCTGTTTTGGGTTTTGAGAGGGTATGCAATGGATATATACTCTCTCTCTTTCTATATATATATAGAGAGAAAGTATATCTCTTGCATCTTATCTTAAATTAACTAAAAATAAGGCTTAATCCTGGCCCAACATTACTTAACATGATGATCATTAAATACAACCAAACCTTAAAACCAGTTTCCCCAAAACTATTATCTCTCGTACATTTAAAATTCAAAATTGAAACAGAAAAGATAATTCCAATTTAGCAACCACTTCCACCTATTAATTTCTCTCATCTTTATATCTTTTTCACACGTCCACACAACTCTCTCATTTTCTTCTCTCTTCCTCTCTTCACCACCACCACACACACAATACTCCTCCTTCTCTCCCTATCTCATCACACACACTCTATCCCTTTTAAAAAATATAAATTTCTCTCATTCTCTCTCTCTTATAAGAAAGAGAGAGATTTATGTATTTGAATCTCTCTCTTTGAAATTAGGATTATGATTTCAAGAGGGTCAAGAATACCATGACTACTCATTATTTGAAGTTTTTGTAACATTGAAATGTATCTATTTATTTATTTTTTAACTAATTATAATTTCAATAATATCGATTTTATTTAGTTTCATAGTACTAATTGCATAAATAATTGTACAATAGAAATGATTTCGTTTCAAAATATAATTAGCTTGTGATAGTTTAGTAATACTAAACAATAAAATAATAATACTAAAATAGGTAAACAAGTATATCTTTATTCCGTGAATCTTCTGAAAATTAAATATCCAAGGAGATTGCAAAAAAAATCCAGTTGTTCCATACATGGAGGGAAAATTGAAAACTACTAATTTATAAATATTAATAAGAAAATAGCTTTAGTATTACTAAATTACACTAATACATTAAAAAATAGTAAAATAAATACAGGACTATCAAAAATGCTTGAATCAAACAATCAAAATCTCAATAAAAAGTACAATCAATAAATTAAAAATGTGACTATACAAGAAGGAAATAAAATAAAATCGTGCAAAAAAGATATTCTCTTTTTAATATACAAAAATAGTAACACGAATATGTTGAAGATAGTAATACTAATACATGACTATAAAAAATGCATGAATAAAAAAATAAAATTCCATAATAAAATAAATAATAATTTGATTTAGTTAGTATAAAAAATTATTCATAAATAATAGTTAATAAAAAAATAAAAAATTTAAAACAAAAATTTCTTTCTCTCGGTCTCTCTCCTTCTAACTCTTTCACACATCCACATCTCTCTCTCTCTCTCTCTCTCTCTCTCTCTCTCTCTCTCTCTCTCTCTCCACTACCACCACGACACATTCTCCGTCTCTTTCTCTTTCCCTGTCTTATGACTTATCACTCTTTCTTAAAAAAAAAAAACAAATTTCTATCATCCACTCTTTCCTTTAAAAAAAAA
>JAMKQA010017762.1:0-69768 GCA_024699735.1 Posidonia australis | reverse complement strand
GAGACGATGCCGGAGATCACCAGACGAAGAATCACAAATCGCAATAGAGCCAGCATTTAAAAAACAAGAACATAAACTGCTTAAACTACCAACATGCAACATCTTATACATGATCATGGAATCCACAGAGACAATAGGATAGAATACGTTAAATGGTAGTAAGCAATAGATAGATCTTGCTAGTATTTTTAGGGAAAAAAATCTTCCCGAAGCACAGTAGGAGATGACCGAACTGGTCATCTCGCCAAACCATCCAAAAGGGGCAAAGTATATTGTGCAGCCAGGCGACACAAACAAAGGGGTTACCTCACCGTAGCTACAAACCTTCCCTGCAGAGCACCTAGTGATGCGAACCCCCAAAGTACAGGGTCGGGAGGGAAGATCGGAGGTTAGCTGCAACGGAAGGTCACAGGCATTTCCAACCGAGAGGTGCGGCATATCCAGACAGCCAGAAGAGCGGCCACAGGATTCCCCAGATCTCAGCGTAGGAACAAGCGATCTCCCCGATCGCAGACGCATCTTGGAAGGCAGAGAAGAGACGAGAAAATGCAAAAGCTCTAGAGAGAGAGAGCGTGCAAGAGAGAGAGAAGGGAGATAGATGTTTGACTGTTGCTCTTTGATGCCGTAGGTCAGTTGCTCTTTGATGTTGCAATATTCAGATTCTCTTTACCACTTGTCTCCTCCCATTTTTTTATTACGAATAACAATCATTGAAGAACATAGCATTTCTTACTATGTAAACATGCAATGATGCAATAGGAGCTCATAGGTTACCTTTTTAAACCTTTTGGATGGTTAATGTATAGTAAATTTTGAAAGGAAAGTACATAATTACCCTTAATTTTTGACTGAATTAAAAAAAACAGTTTTTAGGCTTTCAATTAAAAGGTCCACTCAATGGAGGTGGTGTGTTTCTTTAATGTAATAGAAGATTGACAGTACAATGGATGAATAGCTACAAAGCGCGTTACTTCAACAGCTATCTCAATCGCCATTTGGATTGAAATAAAATGGATATTATATGTACAAAGTAATTTCAGCATAAAAGGCCATTTTTGTTCATTTCTTCGAATATATTGATGTACCATAGTAACTCTTGTCGAAAAATGACACTTGTGTTGTATGAATGACTTTTTCAGCTCAACTTTTCAGTAAGAAATGCGACAATGTCCATTCGAGCTTTTTCCAAGGCACTTGAAAGATTTTCTGGTTTCCTCCCTCCAGCTTGGGCAAAATTAGGCTTCCCACCACCTCCACCGCCACAAATTTTTGCTATTACTCCTACAAATTTTCCTGCTTGAAGTCCAAGTTGAACAACTCCGGGACTAAATGCAGCCACAAGGCTCACCTTACCATCACCTGGGCAAGAGCCCAAAACCACAGCCACGGGATCTTGAAGTGAACTCACAAGATATTCAGCAGCAGCCTTTAGTGAATCAGCATCCATATCATCCATATTCTCAACTATAACCCTATGAAATGACAACTTATAAATAATGTCTAATGTTTCTTAGATCTGTAAAATAAAAGAGTAAAAGTTGATTGGTGTTACCAGATATTAGATGTTCCTACTATAAATGCTTTGTCTGCAAGAGTTGCTGCTTTCTGTATTGATAGTTTAGTTCGAAGACTTGCTACTTCACCTCTTGTCATTCTTAGCTCCTCCATCATATTCTCTACCCTGGCGATTACTTCCTCAGCTTTCACCTTGCAATTCAAAAACACCTCCACCAATTAGCTTATAAAACAAGAGAAACAAATATAATATTCAAAGAAAAGACCATGACATGTAATTTAAAGGACTATCATGCTACAGAAATTACTTCCTTCAATAGCAAAATTTATTGTCATTTGATTGAAACATAGAAATGTCTACGTGAGTGTGCTTCTAAACTAACCAATTCACCATTTCCTGCATTTCTAGAATATCATACGCTATCAAAAGTTAAGAGAATCATATTTTTTTAAAACAAACAAAATGACAAATTCACTATAAGAGTAACTCACACCTTAAGCAAGGAACAAAGATGCTTTGTATGGATATCCCTAGCATTGATGTATTCGATAAAGGCTTCACCAGCAACAGCTTCAATACGTCTGATTCCAGATGCAATAGCCTGTTCTGAAATTATTTTGAATCCACGAATTTCAAAAGTACAACTAACATGTGTTCCACCACATAATTCCATCGACACACCAGGGACATCCACGACTCTTACCTACAAAGTCAGAAGCATGCAGACAATAAATAGATACTCCTTTTTTTAATGAAAGAAAAAGAATAGATGTTCAATGCATCATCTTTTTTTGGTGATGGATGGTTCCACAGTCTTAAGGTTATCAAGGTGCCAAGGCACCCAAGGTCATAAATAAATTAAATAAAAAACAATAATTCACATTTGATAATTCTCCTATAATATATGGCTGGGCATTGAAATGCCCAGCTTGCTTAGAATGCCTTGGTAAAGACACACTGTTTTGCTTAGTATTAGTTAGAAACTAAAACATAGAAACACAGGATGCAAAATACAGGCAAAGGCAGCACAAGTGAAAAATTAAAGCTCTTGTTTGTGTAATATAATATCATGATCTTGTAATATGATTATATACATTAAAATCACAAGCCCAAGAATATGCAATAATCAATGTTCGACAGTAAGAACAAAAAGCAATAATGTAAATAAAAATTATATAATCAGGTGATGCAGCAAGAACAAGATGATCAATATAAACATTAGGTAAAAGTGACGTAATTTAACAAATTTAGAAGCTGATGTCCTTAATTCACTTTACCAGGAGAATTCAATAATTATAGTGAGTTTTCCAGCTATAATTTTAGACATCTGCATAAAGTAGGAGACAAAACCCAGCTGCCCTTACCAAGAGCATTCAATAGTTACTCATAGTGAGGTTTCTAGTCTAGTGCTAATTCCATGGTATAATTTTGGAGTACCGCATAGAGTAGGAGAAAAAACCCATCTTCCCCGATTAAGAGTATCTCATTTGACAATAAAAACATGAATTCAACACTTTTGAAATGATAAGTTTCAACTTAGATTTGTCATAATGAAATCATAAAGATAAATGAGTTCAAGAATCTTAACCTGTTCTCCATATTTTTCGCCAAACATTGCAATAGCACCAGCATTTTTAGCATCAGATAGAGGCATGAGCTTTGTTTGAAGCTGTATTCCATCACCAATCCAACTATTAACTAACGTTTCAATTTCCATCAACTCATTTCCAGACAGAGCACGATGGAGGTTGAAATCAAATCGTAGACGATCAAAAGCCACCAGAGAACCTGCTTGTGATGTTCCCTGCCCAATAACACTCTTAAGTGCAGCTTGTAGCAGATGTGTCGCAGTGTGATGAACCTACAGAAAATAATAATGTGTTAAACAAAGTAAACTATTGTCCAACAATTTGGCATTACTATGCTTTAGAATGAAAGGAAAGTTGGCAAGTTCACATGTATAACCAGGTACAAGATGCTTTGGGACATTGACAACCAGACTACAAGGAAAAGCAACCTTTTTGTCATAATTGCTTTTCGGACTAAATGAAATTTAACATTAACCAAACATCAGTAAAAGCTACTGAGAACTACAACCCTAAAAACAACAAAAAAAAACTTTCTTCAGATTTTTTAACTTGAAAGACACTTGGATACAGTTTTATAATGGAAAACAAGTTGTAGACTTGTAGTTTCACTGATAGATCAACAGAAAAAAGAATAGCAGTCAATAAATCAACTAAATGAACTCATACTTTAGCCCGTTGCCGCAACTTTGCATCAACAGCAGCATCAACCTCCCATCCAACCCTGATCATTCCCTCCTTGACAATGCCTTTGTGAACAAAGATGTTTCCACGTGTTTTCCTGACATCTTTAATTTCAATGATAGCTCTTTGTTCACTTTCTGCAACCCCAAAAGCATATAAGAAACCATTATCTCCAATTTGTCCACCAGATTCTGCATAAAAGGGTGTCCTGTTTAGCAAAATCTCCACATCACTACCTTCTGAAACCTGTGTTGTGGGGCACCCATTGATCAGCATTCCATTAATTATAGCAGTAGTTGAAAGGGTGTCATATCCAAGAAACTCGGTGTCAGAGTCACTATTAGCAAGCTCTAATTCAGTTCCAACGGAAAGTTTGACAATATTATGTGCAGCTTGAGACTGGTGCCTTTGGTTTTCCATTTCGGAATCAAAACTTTTCATGTCAATGCATATTCCTCGCTCCTCTGCCACTTCAGTTGTTATTTCTATGGGGAAACCATATGTATCATATAAAATAAATGCTTCTTTTCCAGATAGACAGGGTTTGCTTGTACTTCCATTGTTGGAAGCACTTACAAGTGCATTATCTAGTAACTGATCCAGTAGCTTTTCTCCTCTCTCCAGAGTCCACACAAACCGCAGTTCTTCTCTTTTAAGCTCATCAAGTATGTGCTGCTTTCTTGCTTTCACATCAGGGACAATATGGGTACTGAGTTCTATCACAGTCTCTGCAAGTTCTGGCAAAATGGCTTCATCTGGATTAACACTTTCTATACCTAGCAATCTACTAGTACGCACGACCCTTCTTATAAGCCTTCGAACCACATAGCCTCTTCCAATGTTTGATGGAATAACTCCATCTGATATGAGAAAAACAGCTGCACGCATGTGATCTCCAATGACCTAAACAATTTGAGTAAAATGCTTCCTACAAATTAGATGCTTCAATAAAACAAAATCACAAATATATACAGAAAAGAAGGGTCTAAGAGAAGAAGCACTTGTTTCATACTTTCAGGTTTGTCTTTGTCACATCATCTGCTGCAGCATATGATACCATAGCCATTTTTGAGGCCTTCTCTATAATAGGATAGATCAGATCAGTTTCATAATTGTTTGGAACCTGTATTAAGTACAGAAAGAAAAGAAATAAAGTAGATGACATAACATTTAACCAACTACCAAAAATAAAGTGAAAATATAGCAAACTATTTGATATTAGGAAATATGTCCTTGAACTTCAATTAATTTCATGAGTTAAAAAAAAGCAATGTGCCCCATAATTTTCCAGCACTATAAATAGTGGGCAATGTACTGGAGTCTAGAAATAGAAAATTAGGTCCGCACAACAGAATCATGTGTAATATTGTTCACTTAACAAGACAGATAAGAATAAGAAACTATATCCCGTGAATAGAGAACTTATCCACAACGTTTCCTTTGTGGTAACGGCAAAGTACTAAATGTCTATGCGTGTCACCGAAATTTCTCTGACACATGCCTCTCGATAATTTGCCCCAATGAATATAGATCATTAACATAAACTTCCCTGAATGCAACATGATCGTGAATTTGAAGCTGTCTTCACAAATTTGGTGTTACAGTAGCACTTCTGGTGAACCATTAATAGGTCTTACGTATGTTGCACCTCCATTCTGATGTGATTAACATAAGGAATGTATACAAGCAAGATAATAGATGGGGCCTGACATGACAGTGTGAACATATAGCTAAACATGCCAGATTATTTTAGAATTCATAGAGGCCAACTAATCTAGGTACACTGTTTAGTATAAATATATAAATCAAACATCTGTTATAAAGTGTTCATCTGTCTTAATATAGGCTTTGCTGTAATTGAGAAAGATCCGCCACCTACATTATGTTCTGATAAAATTAAGCCACAACCTCCTAGGTTGAAGGCCCAGTGGTATAGCATCAGCCTGCAGCCTGTCCATAACTAAACCTAGAATAAGCCAATGACAAAGAGGCTGTCTCAACTGTTCAAGCCAGCATAATAGAGTGTGCATCTGCCAGGAGAGATGAGCCTCTTATTGTAACAATAACATTTCATTCCTCAAAGAACTAATTTGTCATTGTTTATAAGATAAGTTGGCACAAGGGATTCTTGAACCTTGATCTTTTTGTTATTAGAATAAACTTGTTTACGAGAACAATTACAACTCACGTGAAATTGTTAGTCATCTAAAAAAAACTAGAGAAAGTGTAAGGAGAAATTTCCAAATCGTAAAAGCTATAATGGTTCATCGAGTTATTTGTAGTTTACCTTCTGTAATATGCGGGCCAAACGCTCAAGGCCCATTCCTGTATCTATGTTCTTGTGTTTCAATGGTTCAAGGGATCCATCGTCTTTCTTGTTAAATTCCATAAAGACCAGATTGTAAAACTCTATGAACCTGTCACCGTCAGATAAATCCTGCAGGTGCCATTTATTAACATTCAGCAATTTAAACAGTCATCGCACCTAGGAAAAAGGAAAAAGAGTGTACGCTGCAACCAAGAGCATAAAATTACGCACAGCATCTGTGTAGCCTCTCTCTGGATGAAAATCATAATATATTTCAGAGCAAGGACCACAAGGTCCTGTCACCCCACTGGTCCAGAAATTATCCTCCTCATCCATTCTCTTTATTTGTTCCTTTGGTACACCCACCTGACATTTATATTAAATCAGAAAGGTGCATGATTCTGTGCAACTATAAGCAAATGAACAAGGTGAATGGACAATGCAGTTGTGGCAAACACAAATACTGAAGTAACCAAACAAAGATAGCTACATGGTATAAGTAGATCTAACCTTTCCGATGTCTACTTATACAGATATCTTAGTAATCCGAGGCTTAAGACCAGATGTACTGTAAAAAATTACTCTAGAGAAAAATGTACTCTCTAAAGAAAGAAATCATATAAGCAAAAGACAAATTAAAACAATGAGTGCTTGAGAAATTTACTACATATTCATACAACCACCACAACTTAATCCCACAATGTGGGGTTTGTAACATGAATTAGCTATTCTTGTCACTCACATTATTCAAATAAGGTCAAATTGAGGTCAACATAAATAAAACAAGAAGGGGTCCATGCTACCTGTCTTTTTAAGGCCTAGTTTACTCTCCTTCCAGATGTTTACCAAAAATTGGTCGGTTGATAAATTAAAACTTCTCACAAATTTCCACTTTGCCCGTGCAACCAAGAGATCATTTCAGCACATGAATTAATTCAAATTCCAGTGAAAGATACATAAACTGAACTTTATATATGAAAGTTATAACACTTTGTTGGATATGAATGAAGAGAATAAAAACACATAAATATCCAAAATATCTTGCTCAAAATCAGATAAATTTGTTTTCCACAAAATCAGATTCAAATAATGAAAAACCTAATGACATTTTCAATCCTAACTCATTGAAAATGCTTCTAACAAAAAGGCTAATTAAAATACCGTAATCATGGAATTGTAAATTCTAATTCAAGCTTAAAGAAAACGTTAATAGTTTATGTCATGATGGATAGTCCACACTCACTCATGTTGAGATGAATGGCTCATATTCATCAACTTAAGTCATGATAGATAGGTAGATGGTAGATGGATATATGGATATCCATTTAAGATCATTGGGTATAGATAGGCATGTAACCCTATTTAGTGATTGAATCTAATTATCATTTTCTTATAACATGGTATCAAGAGCTAGAGTTTTTGA
Source organism: Posidonia australis (assembly GCA_024699735.1). Classification (NCBI taxonomy): domain Eukaryota; kingdom Viridiplantae; phylum Streptophyta; class Magnoliopsida; order Alismatales; family Posidoniaceae; genus Posidonia; species Posidonia australis. The sequence goes on along the minus strand of JAMKQA010017762.1, from coordinate 62,251 downwards.
AGAAGTCTCTCTCTCCCTCCTCTCCCACCGGCAACAACTGCCGCCACTACCAGAACCAACAGCAGCCACTGGCATCCATGGCAGCAGCAGCTACTGCCAGTAGAGGTCTGACCAACCCATTCATCGGCCTTCACCTCATTGGAATTTGCTTTCTTTACCATTTTGTGACACTTTAGGGGGTTCACCATTCTCCTTTCTCCAGTAGAGCTCCTCCCTCTTCTTGTGCTTCCCCGGACATGGATTATGGTCTCCCTTTTTGTTAGATCCATGCATCAGGCATCATCTTTGGTCCTCATTTGAAACTTGTACATGATATGGGACATGTTTTGAGAGTAGTGATACGTCGTTTGATGTTGTGATCATCTTTTACCGATCGTTGTGGTTGTGCCACTTGACTGGATGGCGTCCTCCTCCCAAGATATGGCACCAGCTATGTCGTCCTCTTCTAGGTCCCATGCTTCTGGGAATTTGAAACCAAGTCCAAGTTGAACGGCCCTAACTACACTGATTGGGAGTATTTCATTCTCCTATCAGATTACCTCTCAACAGAAGAAAAAACATTTCACTTAGATTCCACCATCTTCTACTGCTACCACCCATGATGTTTGGAAAGCTGATGATGCTTTAGTCTGCTCCTCATTAGCAGTCTTGCTGAGCCATGTCTGCCTATGATTAGACATAACAAAACTGTGAAGGTTGCTTGGGATCACTTGGAGGAACTCTACTCCACAGGTGCCAAGACTTCACAGATTTATGCGATCTTTTTTATTCACCAACACAAGACACTACTCCAGAGGCCTTATATCAAAGGAGTCATTAGGTGCTGAGCTTCTATAGCATCGTCCATTCTTTACTAGTATTGCCACTTAGCAGAAACATTTTGGAGAGTAGTTGATTGTTTGCTATCTTCAAAGCCTACCGGCTACTTATGAGAACGTTTGTTAGTAGATTTTGAGAGAATCATCCATTTCGATCTTATTTGCCACTACTACTCAGGTCTTGACTATGACACATCTAATGGGTCATGCTGCTACTTCCACTCCACCTGCTCTAGAGGCACTTGCATATACTGCATCACATGGAGGCCACCATGGTGACAGAGGGAGAGGTAGTTGGGGAAGCCATGAGAGTTATGACTCTGGTCCTCATCCTCCCTATACTTACTATGGTAAGGGTGGTCATCCAACTGAGCATTACTACATGTAGTTTCCACACCTTCGTCCTTCACTACTTCGATAGTTCATGTTGTTGAAGCTCCTGTGCCAGTCACTTCTGCTCCTACTGATGTGTCTGCTACTCCTGTTGACTCTGCCTTGATGTCACAGATTAGTTCTTCATATTCGACTACAACCTCCTCAAGTAGTACATTCTTGTGGTCTCATAGCTCCAAGGATAAGTGGCTGATTGATTCTGGAGAGAATCAACATATGGCAGGGAAGTCCTCTCTTTTTACATCCTTATTTAGGTACCTCCATATACCACCTGTTTCTACTGCAGATGGGTCAACTATTTCTGTGTGTAGTTCAGGAATTGTTGCTACTCCTTCCAACCTTACCCTAAACAATATTCTTTTTGTGACTAATTTTCCATGTAATCTCCTTTCCATTATCACCGTTACCCACACTCTAAATTGGTTTAGCTTGTCTCTTTCCACTAATTGTTATTTTCAAGACTTACACACAAGGAAGAAGATTGGTACTAGGACTAAGCTTGGAGGCCTTTATTATTTAGATGACTTCCCTTCACCTTTTACTACTGCAACTATAGGAGTCTTCTTCACTTCAATGACATTATAGACTTAGTCATCCTCCAACCTACATTTTACAGCAACTTCTACCTTATTTTTGCTTTACATCTCCCATTATAGAATGTGAAGTTTGTTAGTTAGATAAACATCATCATACTTCTTTTCCAATTATCAATGAGAGACATAGTACCACTCCTTTTACTCTCATCCAATTAAACATTTAGGGTTCTTCTCGTACTACTTCTGTATAAGGGGGAAGTTTGTATTATGTTACTTTCATTGATGATTTTACTCGTACTTGGGTTTATCTCTTGAAAGCTAGATCTCATGTTTTTTGTTTTCCAAACTTTGTATCATGAAATGAAAACTAAGGTTGGTGTTTCTATTAAATTGCTTTGTAGTGACAATGCCTTGGAATATATGTCCACCTCCTTCTATTATTTTTTGTACTTCCTAGGGTATTATCCATCAAACCTTTTGTGCCAACACTTCTCAGCAGAATAGTGTAGCAACAAGAAAAGTTCGACATATCCTTAACATCACTTATACTTTACTAATCTAGATGTGGGTTCCCAAGTCTTATTAGGGCCACACCATTCTCATAGCATGTCATTTGATCAATAACATGCCAACATCCATTCTTCAAGGAGAGTCTCCCTTCTCTCTTTTACTCCATTTCCTCTTACTCCTCATGTCTTCAGGAACATTTGTTTTGTTCTTGTTTTGGGTACTTACCATGATACGCTAGCTTTTCGTGCAACGAAGTGTCCTGTTGAACTACTCTCATACCCAAAGGAATTATAGCTACATCGATCCTATCACCTAATGTCAATATGTCTCTACTGATGTCACTTTTTTTTAGTCCACTCCTAACTTTACTGAGGAGGATAATCTCTCAATTTGAATGGTGTTCCTGAGGCTTCTTCTCATCCTAAGTTTGCTCCTCACAAGCTTACTATGTCTATAGACAATCCGCTATTTGTCCTGCCTATTCCACCACCACCCCTTCCACCACCTCCACCCCCACCCCCACCACTTGACCTTTTCTATCAGTATGCTCAGGTGTTCACTTGTCGATCACCAATGTTGTTGTTTATTCCACCTTCCACTTCAATTGTTCAAGACACAAACTCCTAGGAGCCCCTCATCCTTTGCAACAAGTTTTTCCACACTAACTTCAGGTCTTGATACGCCTATTGCCTATAGGAAAAGTATATGGTCTTGCACTTGTATCCTATTACTAGTACTATTTCTTATGATCGTTTAAGCACTTTTAGTTGCCAACTTGTCATATTTCTATATTTTGTGAGCATCCTTAGGTTATATAAAGAAGTTTTAGCTATCCTAAAGTGGAAAACTACCATAAATGAGAAGTTGTCAGCTTTTACGTCTAAAAGGACTTAGACTCTTGTTCCTTCTACTACTACCGCTAATGTTGTTGTTTGCAAATGGATTTTTGTAGTCAAGTATTTAGCTAATGGACAGACAGATCAGTACAAAGCCCATCTTTTAGCAAAGAGTTTTACATAGATTAATGGGATTAATTACTTTGATACTTTTTTCTCAGTTGCTCACATTAACTCTATCTAGATTCTCTTCTCTACTGCTTTGAACTGAGAGTAGCCTATATACCAGTTTGATGTCAAGAATACCTTCTCTATGGTAATCTTGCAAAGACAGTTTATAAAAAGCAACCTCCTCGGTATGTTGCTTTAGGGGAGTCATAGGTCTACAAGCTCAATAAAGCAATCTATCTTCTTAAACAGTCCTAAAACATGATTTGTCAAGTTTGGCCAAGTTATTTCTACTTTTGGTTTTCAAAGGAGTCATGCAAATCATTCAATATTTGTGAGACAACGATCTACAAGTCTCATAGTTCTTGTTGTATATGTTAATGACAATATTATTATTGGTAGTTGTGATACGAGATAATCAAGTTGCTTATTGATGAATAAACAAGATTACAAATATATAAATGAGTATTGGATATTCTAACCACGGTACCAAATGTCTACGCATATCACTAAAATTTCACCGACACGTGTCTTATTTTCAATTTACCGATACGACTCTGATACAATATCGAAATGGAAATTTTCTGAACAAATGTAAAAGAATTTTACTGTGTTTCCACCGACACAATTCCGACATACCAATCTTTTCCCGACATATGTCTGTTTTTCAACTTATCGAAGTCCGACACGAAATCGACATTTAAAACCATGATCCTAACATAAACGGATATCCATTTACCTATAAGTCTAAGACAAAACTTTAATAGATATATATAAATATATATATATGTGTGTGTGTGTGTGTGTGTGTGTGTGTGTGTGTTTGTGTATCTATTAATATTCCCCCTCAAGTTGCAACATATATATCAATTATACCCAAGTTGTTACAAAGAGTATCAAAAACTCCACTGTTTAATCCCTTAGTGAATATATCTACAAGTTGCTCTGAGAACTAAGTATAAAGTGTAGAAATCACTCATCTCATCAGCATGTCACAAATGAAGTAGCAATCTACCTGAATGTGTTTGGTTCACTCGTGAAAAATAGGATTATTGACTACAAAAATCACAACTTGATTGTCGTAATGCATGACCATAAGAATTTAAATGATGAAACCAAACTCACTTAAGAAAGATCTAAACCACAATATCTTACATGCAGTTTGAACCATAGAGTGATACTTTAGCTCAGCACTGGACTTGAATACTATATTTTACTTCTTACTTCGCGATATAACCAAGTTCCTTCAACATATGTACAGAAACCTGAGGTAGACTTCCTATTCCTTTTATCGCCTGCATAACCTGAATCACAATAAACCTTAATTTGCAAATGACCATATCTCATGTAAATTAGGCATTTTCCTAAAGCACCTTTGACATTAACAAGTATACAAAGTGTTCCCTACCAATGAGTTAATCAAGGCTCATACATAACTAACTGAAAAGACTAACCACATAGGTTATATTTGGCCACATAACTATCAAATAAATCAATTTTTCAATAAGACATCTGTATTGTTTAAGATCCTTCAAAAGCTCTAATATACCATCCCAGAAGGATAAAGTAGACTCTATAGGCAAGCTCTTAAGTTTACAACCCAAAAGACTTGTCTCTGGTAACAAATTCAGTGTATATTTCCTCTATGACAATGACATCCTCCCCTTGGAATAAGTAAATGCCTTGAAAGTCTTTTGACCTGCCTATGTCTTTGGTATCAAAATGTTTTCTCAAGTAATCCTTGGTATCTAATATGACTCCAATGTCACTACCAGTCAACAAAAGATCATCAACATACACCACAAGAATTACACGACCAACACTTGTCTTTTTGTAGAAGACCGAATGATCCACAGTACATCTAAGAAACCACCATCTATCATTACTTTACTGAACATCTTAAACGATACCCGTGGACTTTGTTAGAGTCCATAAATAGCCTTCTTGAACATGTACACTCTATTCTCCTCCTAAATAACATATCCTAGATACTGCTTCATAAAAACCTACTTTGTAAAGTCACCATACAGAAAAGCATTCTTGATATCCATCTAAAATAGGTCCCATAATTGATTAATTGCCATAGACAGTAGTACTCTAATGAAATTGAGACGAGCCGCTGGTGAAAAGGTCCCAACATAGTCAACTCCATACGTCTATGAGAAGCTACAAGCTAGTAGACAAGCTTTATAGCAATCCACTGAGCCATCTAGTTTGTACTTCACAGTATACACTTATTTATAAGTAGCTATGCTTGTTCCTAAAACATAGGCCACAATTTTCTATGTACCACGTGATTGCAATGCTTTCATTTTCTCATCCATCGTTGCTTTTTAGTGTGGTATTTGAATAGCTTCCTAGTAGTTCCTAAATATAGACTCAGAAAAATAGACAAAGTAAAACTGCAAAAGGTAGGATGTAGATTATCATAAGACACAAAATTAAAAATTGGATCGACAGTGGAGGATCATTTACCCTTTCACAGTGCAATAGGCAAGTCAATGTCTGATGTGGTAAAGTTGGAGACGTTTGGATCTGCAGTCATAGTTAAGGATGGTTTAGTCGAAAAAGGCAGAAGTGACTGCGGACGACGACGATAAACCCATAATAGACAATGTTCATAATTATTTGTATTGTTAAAGCGATCATCTATAAGGACAAGAGTAAACAACAGGACACATTCGAGTTGTACCTCACTCGATTCAAAACATACTTGAGACTCAACGACAGTAACGTCAGCAGACACATAATAGCTCCTGATGAGAGGATGGAAGCAACAATATTCTTTTTGTGTGTGAGAGTATCCAACAAAGACACATTTGATGGATCGATGAGACAAGTTGTCAAGACTATAAGACAAATCTTGTACAAAGACGACACACCTAAATACCCATGGTGATAAGGAGAATATCTCATATTCAGGATGAAGTCCTTTGAGAGGTATCTCACCACCTAAGGGTGAGGACAACATCTTATTTATTAGAAAGGCGGTAATGAGAACAACATCAGAGTACAAGTATTTTGGTGCTTTCATTTACAACATAATGATGTAAGCAACATCCAAGATATATAGATGTTTTCTTTCTACCATACTATTTTATTGTGAAGTATGTAGACATGTAGTCTGATGTATTATCCTAATGATCCACAAAAAGATTGAAAATCTTCTGCACAAATTCTAATGTATTGTCAGTCCATAAACATTTTGGAGTAATAAAAAATTAATTCTTTATTTCTGCTAAAAACTGTTGAACTACAAGCATAACTTGACAACGATCTTTCAACAAGTATACCCAGGATATAAGAGAATAGTCATCAATAAACACCATATAATATTTATGACCTGATACAGATTGAACACAACTTGGACCCTAAATATCACAGTGAACCAAATCAAATAAATTATGACTCGACACTAACCATTGACGCTAGTAGGCAACATGATGATGTTTACCCAGTTGGCAGAACTCACAATCAAAGGATGACATGAACAACCATGGAAAAACTTGTTGGAGCTTTTGAAACGACAGATGACCAATATGACAATGCCACAAGACAGACGACTCTGACTAAGATACAAGTGCCTATAGTCCACGTGGAATCTCCTCCCAAATAAGCAAGTACATGTCATCTCCACCTTTACGGTCCAAACCAATCCTCTTTCCCGTCTACAAATCCAGAAAGTACAATGAAAGGGAATGGTCACCAAGCACATTAATTGAGTGATAAGTGCACTAATAAATAATAAATTTACTGAAAAATTAAATACATAAAGAACATTGTCCAATCTGATCTGAGAAGAAGCTTGAACTACTCCAATAGAAATAGAGCATGAACGGCCATCGATAATCATAGTAGAGGGTATATTGAAAAGGATAGACAAACAGGTGAAAAGGTCATGTGTACCTAACATGTGAGAAAAAACTCTAGAGTCTATGATCCAAGAATTGTCCTCAAAAGTAATCATTACAATACCCGTACCTAAATGAGAAGTATAAGTTGTTGTGGTAGAGGAATTAATGGCTTAAAGCTATAAAAACCATATGTAATCAGCTTGAGTTATGATGATAGTCTGATTTGTAGAAGTGGTAGTAGTCGCCGTAGAAGATGACTTAATGGTGGTGGTATTTCTCCACTATGACTTGTCAAACTTATCCCAGTACTTCTCAAAATGATAACCCAGACGCTTACAGTATTGATAATGAGATCTACCCCGATTCTTCACCAATGATTCATGAGACACCATGGGGAGTGATGCAAAGAAACGATTTGATTGCTTATAAAACAATAAAGAACAATGACCTATCTATCATATAAACAGTCCAAAGATCACACAAACACCATCCAATAACCAAAACACATAATTTAGAGGCACAAACACATGTGGATAGCATGTATCCGTACACAAACAGAGAGATTTAACATGTAAAAAGCTTAGAACATGGCTAAAAAGGGGGTGACAACAAGCCTGAAAGGCCTGAATATGCCTGTCAGCTGGCCTGAATGGCCTAGCTGGGGCTACTGGCGGCCCTGAAAGTCCTGGCCGGTGCTGTCAACAGGCCTAGAAGGCCTTGCTAGGTTTTTTGACGGCCTTGGAGGGATGTCCTAGGGTGGCTGACAACAAGGGAGGTACCAACGGTGGCTGATCGATAGTGGAAGAGGAGGAGGTGTGATGGAGGAGGCTGATGGCTAGTTGGTGGTGTTGGACGACTGCCTAAGGCGTTTCCCTAGGTTCTGACACCATATGATACGAGATAATCAAGTTGCTTATTGATGGATAAACAAGATTATAAATATATAGATGAGTATTTGATCCTATTTACCCCTAACATAAGTGGATATCCATTTACCCATAAGTCTAAGCCAAGACTCTAATAGATATATATATATATATATACTACTATCAGTAGTGACACCGAGGGAATAAATGACATAAAATTACAACTACAAAAGCATTTTGTAATGAAATACATGGACAAACCCCGTTACTTCTTAGGCAATAAGATTGGTCAAAAGCAGCCAGGGTATTTCCTTGTGCCAAATGAAGTATGCAATAGATCTTTTAGAGGAAACTGGATTGCCAGCCACTACACTTATGTAAACAGGGCTAAATATTTACGTTGAGGGTTCTCATTTATTAGACAATGTATCCATGTATAGATGCTTAATTGACAAGTTATTCTATCTTAAAATGATCCAGTCTAACATTGCCTATGCAGTAAGCATTTATAGCCAGTTTATTGCTAAACCTAAAGGGATCTACCTTGCCACTGCTCTTAAGATACTTGAGTACGTAAAAGGGCCTTTTGACAAGGGACTTTTATTTAGACAACATGGCCACCAACACATTGAGGTTTATTCAGATACTAGTTATGCAGATGATTAAGGTGATAGGCGTACTAGTTATACGGATGATTTGAGGTGATAGACGTTCTACATCTGATCATTGCATATGCTTGGGAAAAAATCTTGTTACATAATGTAGCAAGAAACAAGTAGTGGTTTTAAGGTCTAATGCTGAAGTAGAATACTAAGGCATGGCTCAGACAATCTATGAGCTCAAGTGATAACTCATCTTGATGCAGAATTTAGGTCACACCTACTTTGATCCTTTACCTATGCATCTTAACAATCAGGTAACCAATCATATCTCCCATAATCCTGTGTTTAACAAGACAACAAAGCATATTATGGTTAATTGCCACTTTGTCAGAAAGGCTGCTCTTAATCACTAGATTGTTACTCCTTTTGTTTGCTCAGTTGTTCACACATCTATCCACAAAGCCTCTTGGTCTTAGTTTTGATAAATGTTGTAACAAGCTAGATATGATTAATATATATGTTCCAACTTGAAGGAAAGTGTTATGATGAATAGTTCATACTCACTCATGTTAAGATGAGTAACTCACATTCATCAACATAAGTCATGATAAATATGTGAATGTCAAATAGATATATAGATATCCATTTAAAATCATTGCCTATAAATGTACATGTAACCCTAATTGGTAATTGAACCTACTTTCATTGTCTCATGATAACTTAGATCATGAAAAAGCTTCTTAGCCAATTATCTTATACACAAGCTTTTCTATATCAAATTATTCATACAAACACCCATCCTTAATTGTTTAAGCTCTACATTTGTCATGATTTAGGTATATAATCTTAAACAATCCAATGTTGTTGGACCATGGTTCTTAACATCGGCACGTGTCGTCGAAATTTCACCGACATATGTCGGATTTACAAATAAGGGAAACAACATTTACATGTATATCTTCGTTAACTGTATTTCAATGGGTGAGTCAATGGTGTATCGTGCATGTCGAGCGAAACTCAGTAAATTTTATACTGTGAAAGCACATGTCGATCGACACGCTTACCTGTTGCTACCGACACAGATGAAAGGACTTCTTAAGTTAGATCTCAGTCTTCATTTCTCATTCTTCTACTCTTCTTCAACATTTTTCTCCACAGTCCACGGATTTTCAAGCCAAATCTCAATCTCCTTTTCATTTCTCTACACGGGTTCTCTACTTTTCTTCAAGGTCTTTCTCTTCACACAGGTTCTCAGTCTCCTTTTCATTTCTCCGAAGGTTTTCTTCCTAGAGTCTCCATTCTCTGGCTACTACAGTACTATTTCATCTCTCCTTCCTCTTTTCCCTATGGTAATTAGATATTATACTTAGATTTCTTGATTTTATAGCAAATTCCATGCATTTTTTTTGGATTTTGCTTTGATGTTCATGTAGATTTACGTATTGCACTTAGATCTTAGGAAATAATACTTACATCTTTTGTTTTGATATAACTCTTAGGTATATTAAATAGATTTACCATAAAAACACATAGATCTTAGGTTTATTTTTATTTTTCATGTTGTTTTTTTGTATTTTAATGTTAATAGCATGATATTACATACATATTACATAAATGATAGATCTAACCTAATAAAGGTAAAATCTAACCTAAAAATTCTATAAAATCATTACAAAACAGTAAATAAAAAATCAGTAAAATATTTATAACTTAAAAAAAAATAAGAAATTCAGAATATTTTGTAAATAATTAAAAAATCAGAAAATTATTCAAAACTTTGAAAAACATTCAGATATTTCGTAAATAAGTTAAGAAATGAGGAAAATAATAAGAAGTTGAAAAAAAGAAAATATTTTCGAATTTTTGCAGAAAATCAAAAATAATATTAAATGTACATATTATTAAATAAAATATCTGAAAAAATTGTAAAAATCATAGAAAATTAAAAAAATAAAGAAACATATTTTAAATATATAACTATTTTTTTTCATATAATTAAACTCATTTAATTTTTTATTTTCAATATTCGAGTTCTAATAGACCTCAAAGTAATAGAAGTGACAATGCGAAGAGAGTTACTAGATCTGATGATTCAAGATGATTGCATGGATATACTGTCAATAACGATAAACATAAAACAGATTACAAGTACTGTAGAAAGAGAATGATAAGTAAAGATATTACATGATTGAAGCAGTACCGTGTTTACGAATACAGTAATATCAATAGGTGCAAATAATGTCTATGGTTCTAAATATCGATTTCGTGTCGGACTTCGATAAGTTGAAAAACAGACATGCGTCGGGAAAATATCGGTATGTCAAAATTGTGTCAGTGGAAACACGGTAAAAAAAATTTACATCTGTTTAAAAACTTTCATTTTAATATCGTGTCGAAGTCGTATCGGTAAATTGAAAATAAGACACGTGTCGATGAAATTTCGGTGACGTGTAAACATTTGGTACCATGATCATGTCCAACTGTCGTTTGTGATCAAATGAAAGAATAACTAAATGACACAAAATACAAAAAAAGTGATAAAGCAAAAATAAATGAAAGATTTAAGAAGATTCTATTTGATAAAAGAGAGCGTGAGTCCATTGTTGTACTAGATTCAGATGATACAGTGTATCCATCAGATTGTCAAACGTAAGATGAGAAAGACATGTATAGAAGAGCTATAATAGAGTCAAAAAAATGAAGAATGACATAGAAAGCAAATTCTGATATTTCATAGTTTGAAAAGTGTCAATGCATAAAAAGATAAAGATAAAGGTAATACAGAATGTTTAAAACATACAGTTAAAGGTATAACAATCCAATTTCAACAATATGTAGAACTAAAAAATCGAAACAGTAGATTATCAAAAGTATGTTTCAAATGCTAAAGAAAAAGTTAGTCAATTTGTGACTAAATACATGTTTTTTAACGTTATTCCGATGAATATTACAAAGGAACCGTATCTACAACAAATACTTGATATAACAGTCAAATAAAGTAAAGTAAAAACACCAATTGATTATGATATAATGAATATGTACCTTAAATCAGAAAAAGAAAAATTAGAAAGTTATACTGACAGCTTGAAATGATAATAATCAACCTACAGGATAACTATTATGTGTGATGGTTGGATAAGTACCACTAAACTTGATTATCAGCTACATAATCTATTGTGATGGTCTCTCAATTTTTTAAAAATCTATTGATATTTCTGATATTATCAAAGATCATAGATACCGTTATAAGCAAATAATAGAAGTCATTTAGATGGCCTCATAATCTTCATCTTTTAAACTTGATTTTCAAAGGTCTTTCACTAAATAGATAATGATACTGATAATAAATCTATAATGGACTTCTTGTATGAGACAATAAAGTTAATGAAAGGTGTTGTGAAAGATACAGTATACAGATCTTTAAAAGAATACTTGAAGATTATCGAAAAAAGATGATCCAACATGCTTCTTCATCTTTTTACATGAAGCTGATAAGTAATTTAATATATAGATTCATATTTGTTGTAATTATGTTTACAATATAATTGATTGTTTAATGACTTTTCTTTGTCAATGTAGCATACTATCTAAACTTGCAGTTCCAATATGATCATGAACTCGAAAATTGTATTGATTTACTATCTTCTATGAGAACGGTGATAAGAAATTGAAGTCAAATGTGACATTCAAATACAAGCCTTAAATGAAATTAAATACTTTAGAAACCAAATGTTCAGATTTGAAGAGCCTCAAGTAATTCGTGGTTGTATTTCAATAACTCTAAGTAAGGATTTGAATATTATTTATTTTATTTCATAACATTACATCATAATATGAATAATAAACTAATAATCTAATATCATATTTCAAATGAATGTTGAATGAAACAGATGCTCTAAATTTGAAAAAAATTAAAATAAAAATTTTATCTCAAACTGCCTCAACTTTAGAATGTAAAAGAAATTAAAGCATATTTAATCTTATCCATACAAAAAAAAAACAGATTAAAAACTCAAAAATTAAATGCTTTCGTGTTTATGCACTCTAACATGAAATTGACAATAAAACATATCAGAATGAAGATAAGGACCACTTCAACCCAATTGATTTAGAATATATATATAATAAGGACGAAGATGAAGATCCTATACTTCAATGGTTGTAAGAAAATGGACAACCAGTACTAGATAAAGAATAAGATTAATAAAACTCAAGAATTACTGCTGAAATAGACATTAATGTTACAGACATCAGTCCATCAAAAGATTCTCATAGTAAAACTCCATATTTAGGTGGTGAAAGTGACACAAATGATTCCTTATAACCACCACCAAATAATGAAGGTAGTGATAGTGAATATGCAACTCAGTCGGAACTAAAGACCAACAAGGAGAAAGTCAAAGATTACTTAGTCTATTCACAGGAGAAAATGAATTCACACATGTTATGCACGATGAACATCATGGAACCTGAAATTCTTGGAACTGTCATACTAGGGAATGTTAATTAGAGACACTTAACTCTCTAAATATTCATAATCCTATAGACCTTTATAACTACAACTCTTTTGAAGATCGTTCTTATAAGCAATCAGATTATACATCTGAAAGTGAATAGACAAGAGCTTCATCCACCTACGTCTCAAGCCAACAAAGTGAATAGGATATGAACTCTATTTTCAACTATCTACTACCACAAATAAAATATGAACAGTAACCTAATCAAGGACCTCTACGTCAATATTACTTCTCTCAACAACTTCAACAAGCATTTATTCCACAGTATCCACCAATAAGATTCCTAATTCAGCTACTATTGTCACAGTATCACTATCATATTATATAATACCAAATATATTATAACCATATGTCTTGAAACAACTACATATTATGGAGGGAGTCCTAATTCAACAACAAATTCATCGTTACTACAACATAGCTGAACAAGAAGAAGATGTTGATGAACCTAGACATTTTTTCTAATATTAAACATATATGAAGTAACTTTTATAAGTACTTTTGTTTTTAAACTATTATTAAGTATTTTTACTTATTATTTATACTTCAGAATATTTGTATTAAATCCATATAATATATTTCTATATGATACATGTTCAAAAAATTGATCTAAGTAGTCTTAAATGTAAATTATTGTTTACTTTAACTTATTCTAGAGTTTCAAAGAAAAATTCGAAATTTTTTAACCAATTCCATGAACTTCAGTAAATTTACCGTGTTTTTATAAACATGTCCACCGATGTCCGACACGTTTCCTATTTTTGTCAAACTGAAGTCTGACACAAAACTGATGCTTAAAACCTTATGTTGGACACCTAGAAGGGCTGAATTAGGGAGATTTAAAACAGCATGCCATTGAAGGACAGGGATTTGCTTGCCAAATTTATTGGAGGGTGGGGGGAGGGGATTGGTGAAGACTGCCCTTAGAAGGATGGGGTTTTCCTATGCTAGTATTTGCATCTTCTTCTTGTGGTTTGAGCGCTTGTCCCATTTTCTATGGGAATGGCCAATTCTGCCCATGGTTGGGACAAATTGTTGACATTGTTTGCTCAAGATCTTTGGTTGTCTCTTGGGAGATCCAGTCTCCTGCAGTGCTAGAACAAGAACAGCAAGGGAATTGTTGGATGCCTCTACCACTTGCTTATATGGTGGTCCAAAAAGATAGAGGAATAACTGTACCCTTCCAGGCCAACAACGTCCTTTACTAAATCTTCGGAATTGTATCATCAAATGTGGTGCCAAAATGGTTACCATGTCGTGAACCTCACCAGGAGTTTAGTGTGTCGATTCAAAATTGGCTTGGAGGACTCCTATTTTGGATTTGATCATGTTCTTGTTCTGTTTTCACTGTTTTGGCTTATCAGCTTGATAAGTTATGTTATTGTTGCTCATTGGTTTTTTAATAAAATTATCTAATGGATAAACCAATAAAAGACAGATTTATTTAATGACCTTGGCAAATAACCTTTTTAAAAGGACTGGCTACGTTTAATTGGGGTACTAAGCTTGAGTTGGGAAGTTCCTAGAGAGTAAAATTGTCATTGCAAAGAACAATCGATAATGAACTCTTGGGTGGATGGTGGACCTAACATTTATGCCATAGCTTGTGCATTTCATCATCTCTACATTTATGTGTACCACATTCTGAGTACGTCAAATTTAATCAATTTGTATTTGTAAAACAGTTAGATATAATAAAATAATTTATATTTTGCTCGAAAGAATTGTCGGTGAACAAATGTTTTAAAACAATAATAGACTATATATCTGAAGCATGCTTTGCACATTAACTTCTTGTCTTTCCACCATCTTGGATATGCAGCCTATTTAAGATTTATACGTTAAACTTGACTTACACAATAGTTCATACTTCGTATGAAGAACAATGGGTAATATCAAGTTTATATGCAAGTACAAGATTTCTCAATATGCAAGTTTAACTCTGAAGAGGAATTTTCATTTTCACTATTTCAACTTTAGGACCATCCACAAGTTCTTGTGCAAAAAGTGAGAGAACGCATTCAATTACCTCATCATGCCATATAGAAAATGCCTCATCATCATCTTCAAAAATGCTAATCCATAAGTTCTCTGGTGGTAGGTTAAACCTGTTTAGACAGGCATTCAAAACCAACAGAAGAAAATGAAACCATTTATAACAAGCAATCAGCTCTAATGTGCAGGATATTAGGATCAGACATGAGAAAAAAAGTATCAGAGATGAGAAAAGCATGATGATGAAAGGTGAATTACTACTCAAAAGAATTATTCGTGCTTCATAATTGCATATGTTCTAAAGTTCATTGGAAGAAAACAACTCAATGGAACCCCAAAAGTAAATGGGAAGTCACTTGCATAATGATATGAAAAATGAAATTAATAACTAGTTCGATTTATTCAAACTGACAAGCTGTAGTTTTTTTGTTTCAAAATTAGCATCATGTAACTATTAGAATGGTTAGGTTATATGGATCCTTATATGGATATCCATTTAATTTTATAATCCTATATATACATAGCAGTTATATATTGTTTTTTGAAGTCTTTTGAATAACAACATGATATCAAAGGCAAAAGAGCCTTAAACAAGGCTAAGTCCACACACATTTACTTATGTGTAAAAGAAACATTTATAAGACCTAAAAGAAGCCACAAATAAGGGACTGGAATAATCCTATATTAAAAAAAATAAAGACTGAACTTGTACTTATATATAAAAAGATCCTTTCAGTCATTACGAATTGAATTTAAATTGAATGTTCATATTTTAACATAGTATCAGACTTAAATCCTAAACCAAACCCACCCTCACCTGCCACCACCAGAGGTGCATAAACATTGTAGCAATAGCCAAAAACATCGTAGCAGCCATTACAAACAATATAGCAAGCCATTGCCACTAACATCTCCTCTCCATCCCCTTCCTAGACCACCACTAGGAAGGGTTGATTGACTTGGCAGTTTTGTCCATGGTGATGTAAAGAAACCTCCCTTCTTCTCATCCGTCTCTACCACTCTACAACGTCGTGATTACCGTCAAATAGAACTCTCTACTATTTGCACAACGATACTTTCTGTTAGAAGTGGAAAATAACAAAGAAAAGATCTATTCTATTGCTTCTATGTAGGTACATATATATAAGATATATCAAATACCATAGACTAAATGGATATCTAATAATCCGATTACCCATGATACTCAACCCACACATACATATATGTTTCTAACACTCTCCCTCAAACTAGAACATACATATCAAACATGCCAACTTGTTTTATAAAGACTCGCACGAATACTTAATTCCTTTATAAAGATATCTGCTAGTTGCTCTAATGACTAAGTGTAAAGTGTAAACACAATTCCTTTCGTAACTAGATCTCTCACATAATAACAATCAACCTCTATGCGCTTCGTACGCTCATGAAATTATCAATACATCGACATAAGTTGCTCATTACTAAAACCAAGTTTCACCAAAAGTAACTTAATCCACATCATCTTACAAGCAGTCTAAGTCATGAATCTATACTCTACCTCAACACTAGATCTTGACCATATTCTGTTTCTTGATATGCCAAGTAACAAGATTCTCTCTTATATAAGTACAAAAATCAGATGTTGAGTTCTTATCCCCTCGGTCTCTTGCATATCCTCAATCTGAATAAACCATGATCTTCACATGACCATCTCTTCTATAGACTAAGCCTCTGCCTAGAGCACCTTTGACATAAGATAGAACACGCAGAGTCCAATGTACTCTCCTAGGCTCATGCATAAACCGACTCAATAGACTAACTGCATATGAAATAGCTAGTGAAGTCACTATCAAATATATAAACTTCCCAATCAATCGTCTGTACTGACAGGAGTCCTCTAATAAATCTGAACTGATGTCCTACAAGGCCGGTGTCTGCTTAATTGGAATAAGCTCTAATTTACACCCCAGAAGGCTTATTTCCTGTAAAAGATCTACAACATACTTCTTCTGGGACAGTGACATCTTCCCATTTACATAGAAAAACTTAATGCTAATGATGTACTACGGCTTTTCCATATCTTTAGTGATAAAATAAACCTTAAGATTTTCTTTAATGTCTGTAATCTCCTTTTCATCACTGTCTGTTACCAATATATCATCCACATATACTACCAGAAGAACACATCCACAAATAACTTTTCTATAGAACACCGAGTAATCAACAACACATCTCTGAAAACCACCAACTATAGTTACTTGACTAAACTTCTCAAACCACACACGAGAACTCTGTTTTAGGCCATAGATTGCCTTATTCAATCTGCATACTCTATCCTCCCCCTAAACAACATAACTTAGAAGTTGTTCCATAAATACAGACTCAATCAGATTACAGTATTTTTTACATCTAACTAGTACAAATCCAAAGAGTTGTTGAGAACAAGAGATAATATAACTCTTATGAAATTGAGACGAGCGACCAAAGAGAAGGTTTCAGTATAATGAAATACCATATATTTGAGTGAACTCACAGGCAACTAATCTGACTTTGTATCTATCTATGCTTCCATCAGTTTTGTACTTGATAATGTAGATTTATCTACAAGTAACCATTGTAGCTCCGACAGTGTGGATCACCAACTTCCAAATGTCACGAGTAGTCAAAGCAACAATCTCCTCATCCACTGCAACCTTTCAGTAAAAAAGTGATAATGATTCCTGAGAATGGACTCAACAAAAAGAGACAAGGCAAACTTATGAAAACGAGGATGAAGTGAATTATATGATACAAAATTGAAGATAAGATGAACAATGAAAGAACAGATACCTTTACGAAAGACAATAGGAAGAACTAAAAGACAAATTTACATCTACAGAGAAAGCCTGTTCAGTCGTGAAAGGCACTGGTGTAGGCTGCAGTCGGCGATATACCTGCAAGGACTGAGAAACATTCGTAGGCACATTTGAAATCCCTAGTGAGTATATCCTGAGGCTTAATGACAAATGAAAGGAGAACATACTCAACAAGAGGTGTAGACTCATCAGAGTATCGCATGGACTCAAAAATGGTAACATAATACATAATATCGTCGAGTAGGAGGATGAAAACAGCGATAACCCTTTTATATTCTGAAATACCTCACAAAGATACACTTGATGAATCTAGGAGATAGTTTATCTAAATCTGGAAAGAGATCCTGAACAAAAGCCACACACTCAAAAACACGAAGGGTTAAGAAAAATAAGGTTGTGTCAGGTTTAAGACAACAAAATGGGACCTCACCCCCAAAAGGAGCAGAAAGCATCCGATTGATGAAGTAAATAGCAGTGAGCACAGCACAGCATTAGACTACAAATATTTTAGAACACACATATGAAACGTAATAGTATTAGCAACATCTAATATATGTCTATACTTACGCTCAGCAACTCCATTTTGATGTAAGGTGTGGAAACATGAGGCCTAATGTATAATCCCTAATAAAGCACAATAAAATGTAATTTTAAATTGAACAAATTCAAGAGCATTATTAATACGTAAATATTCTAGAGTAATATCAATCTGATTTTTTATTTCTGTAAGAAAGGTTCTGAGAACATCATAGATATAACCACGATCTTTTAGTAAATTGTGAAAGTAGAAAATAAAGGAGGAGAGAATATCTCCATTGCTCATGTGAAAGTACATATACATAAGGAATATTCGATACCCTAGACTAAATGGATAGTTAATAACCCATTTATCTACAAAGTCTACACAAATCCAAATATCTATTACTGTAATACTCTCCCTCAAATTGAAGCATACATATCAATCATGCCCAGCTTACTACATAATAACTTAAAAACACCGACACGTAAGGCCTTTGTAAAAATATTTGTAAATTGCTCTAAAGACTGAGTATAATGTGTAGAAATAATTCTCTTTATCACTAAGTCCCTTACATAGTGACAATCGACTTCTATGTGCTTTGTACACTCATGGAAAGTCAAATTGTTTGCAATGAATATTGCTGCCTGATTATCACAATGCATACACATGGGTAACTCAACACTAAAT
This sequence comes from Posidonia australis, assembly GCA_024699735.1. Taxonomy (NCBI): domain Eukaryota; kingdom Viridiplantae; phylum Streptophyta; class Magnoliopsida; order Alismatales; family Posidoniaceae; genus Posidonia; species Posidonia australis. Next base: position 43,112 of record JAMKQA010017762.1, on the reverse strand, counting down.
CCAAGCCCACTAAAAGTGACTTGATCCACATCATCTCATAAACTATCTGAGCCATGGATCTATATTCTGCCTTCGTACTTGATCTTGACACCACGTTTTGTTTCTTACTTCGCCAAATGACTAGGTTATCTCCTACATAAGTACAGAAATCTGATTTAGATTTCCTATTTCCTCGATCCCCTACATAACCTGAATCTGAGTAAATTGTGATCTTTACATGACCATTCGTTCTATAAACTAGACCTCTACCTAAAGCATCTTTTACATAAGATAGAATCCGTAAAACCCCTGTCTAGTATACTCGCCTAGGCTCGTGCATGAACTGACTCAACAGACTGACTGCATACGAAATATCAGACCAAGTCACTATCAAGTATATGAGTTTTCCAATCAATCTTTTGTATTAACCAGGGTCCTCTGATAACTCTAAACTAGTGTTCAGAAGACAGGAGTCTGTTCAATTGGAGTACTCTCTAGATTACACCCTAGAAAGCCTGTTTCTTACAAGAGGTCTAGAACATACTTACTTTAAGACAATGTTATCTTCCCATTTGCATATGCATATGCAAACTCAATGTTAAGAAAATATCGCAACTTGCCCATATCTTTTGTGACAAACTAGGTTTGAAAATGTGCTTTAATATGTACAACCCCTTTTATATCACATCCTGTCATCAACATATCATCGACATCTACTGCCAGAATAACACATCCGTGAGTTGTTTTCCTGTAGAATACTAAATAATCCACTGCACATCTCTAGAATCCACCAACTATAACCATTTAACTGAACTTTTCAAGCCAAGCTCAAGAACTCTATTTTAGGCCATCAATTGCCTTCTTCATTCTACATATTCGATCCTCCCTTTAAGCAACATAACCTGAAAATTACTCCATAAGGACAGACTTTGTCAAATCTCCATATAAGAAGGCGTTCTTGACGTCTAACTGGTACAATGCCCAAGAATGATTAAGAGCAAAGCACAAGACAATCCTAATGGAATTAAGACGGATGACTGGAGAAAAGGTCTCCTCATAATTAACTCCATAAGTTTAAGTGAATCCACGAGCAAGCAATCGAATTTTGTATCTATCTATACTGCCATCAGCCTTGTACTTATAGTCTAGACTCATTTACAGGTGACTCCTGGAGCTTCCACAATACAGGCCACCAACTCCCAAGTGCCACAAGTGGTCAATGCAACAATCTCTTCATCCATAACAACCTTTCAATGTCGAAGGAATAATGTTTCCAGATGATTTTAAGGAATGAACCTTAAAGAAAAAGACAAGACAAAACTACGAAAACGATGATGAAAAGAGTCATATGAAACAAAATTTAAGATGAAATGAACAGTGAAACAAGTATCTTTACGAAGGACAAAAGGAAAGTCCAAAAGGCTAGTAGGCGGATTTATATCTACAAAAAAGGCCGATTTGATCGTAAAAGGTGCTGGTGTGATCTGACATCTGCATTATACCTACAAGGTAGAGAAACTTCTGTACGTATAGTGGAAGTACTTGGTGAGTTGACATCCTGAGGCTCAACCACAACTAGAAGAGGAACAAACTCATCAAAATAGCACATGGACTCAAAGAAGGTGACGTTAGTCGATGCGAAATATCGTCGAGTAGGTGGATGGAAACAGCGATAGCCTTTTTGAATTCTAAAGTACTCCATAAACATACACTTAATGGATCTAGAAAATAGTTATCTAGACCTAGAAAGAGATGTTGAACAAAAGCAACGCACCCAAACACCTGAGAGGGTAAAGTGAATAAAGATGTGTCAGGTTTGAGACGACGAAGTGGGACCTCACCACCTAAAAGAGCAGACAACATTCTATTTATGAGGTATGTAACAGTGAAAATATCGTCAGATCATAGATATTTTGGAACATGCATATAAAGTATAATAGTGTGAATCCAATATATGCCTATGCTTGCACTCTGCGATCCTAATTTATTAGGAAGTATGGAGACACAAGGTTTGACGTATAATCCCTAATAAAGCACAATAAAATGTAATTTTGAATTGTACAAATTCAAAAGCATTGTTAGTATGCAAAATTTTTGAAATGACAATAAACTGATTTTTTTATTTCTGTAAGAAAATTTTTGAGTACGTTAGAGATATGACTACCATCTTTAAGCAAGCTTACCCAAGACATTCTTGAAAAATCATCAATAAAAATTATATAATATCTATGACCAAACACTGATGGAACTCTAGCTAAACTCAAAAGCAGTAGAACCCGATACAAAACGCAAATGTATAAAAGAAGCACGATAGTGCTTACTTAATTGATAAGACTCATAATCAAACTAGAAAACTAAACACAAAAGTAAGGCTTATTGTAACTTTTGATAGGATAGATGACCTAAACGGTAGCGTCACAAGTATGACGGCTTAGATATGAAGGCCACAGAAGCTAATCCCCGAGGTATATCATCATTCACCAGTAAGTACACACCATTTTCTCATTCACGGTCCAAACCAATCCTCCTCTCTGTCCGTAAATCCTGAAAAGTGCAATGAAAAGAAAGAAATGTGACATAATAGTGTAACAGTTTAGTAATAACACTAATAGACAACAAATTAACAAGAAAATCAAACACAAAAAGGACATTTTCAAAAAATAATTGTAAAGAAACCTGTATAACCCCTTCACATAAGACAGGACAAGACCGACCATCAATAATTGCCACAAACCAAATATTAGAAAGTTGAGACAAACAAGTAAACAAATTTTTTGTACTTGACATATGAGAGGAGGCTCTGGAATCAATATTCCAAGAAGATCTCTAGACACAAGGAGAGCACTAATACCTGAGGAGATAACTTGTGTCGTAGTGGCGATAAAGTCAATGACATTTAGCTATAAGAACCGCTCATAGTCAGCCTAGGAAACAGTAAACGTCTACTCATTGCTGGTCGAGACTACAGGTGGAGACTCTGTAATAACATGTGTTGTCTATGGTCTGCCAATCACATCCTACCATCTGTCCACTTGGTGTCTCAACCGTCCACAGTGTGTGCAATTTAGACGTCCACTTCCGTTAGAGCGACCATGACATCCACCTCGAGAACCTCCACGACCACGTCCCTTGGTAGCAGTCATCACTGAAGGATCTAGAGCTGAAGTAGAAGTCCCTGGGGAGACCCATAATACCTTGGAGATAGCAATCTACGAGTCTGAAACACTATCTACACCCAAAATCTGTCCTCAAATATGAGAACTGAGATCAAAATTTAGGCTAAAGAAATAAATGACCACAGCAAACTCTTCGCAATATCTTTTCATCTGACTAACATCATTGGTAAGAGACTGATACAGCTCAAGCTTACCCAGTAATGCTCATAAGTGTGTGAAGTGGTCTTATATAGAACGATCACCTTAACGAAGGATGAATAACTACTCATAAACCTCAAAGACCCGGGATATGTTCTTCTCGTACTCATAGGTGAGTTTGCATGTCTCAAATTTTCTTAACTAGCCACAATAACATAACACCACGTGTAATAGATGGTTCCATACTATCCCAAGCTATGTCACAATAACTGCAGCATTAACACACCAATCCTCATATGCAACATCTTTACTATTCGGAGGAGAATGTGTCAAATACTTCAATTTTTGATGCGCAACAATGACAGTTTCGAAACTTTATGACTAGAGACGATAATTTGTGCCATTCAGCTTCTTAAAAGTACCACTGAAAATTTTGACCAATGATTCCCAAAAGGCCACACCAGATGCAAATGGAAAAATAACCCTAACATATAATCTGAAGGTAACAAATATGTGAACCAGACTACTCACCAACACGTGTAGATGTGACATATCCACACAGAACGAAGACCAGAGACAACAAGAGGCCTAAAACATAGCCCGATACAACGGATCACAACACGGGAGGGGGGGTTGGATTACCCCTACAAATGGATTGGAGGAGACTAGTGGCCTAGCATACGCCAGTGAGCCCTGGACTGGTCGGTGGCTGGCCTAGAAGGCCTAGAAACTGTCAACGGTTGACCTAGAAGGTGCTACCAGTGGCTGGTGACAACTTGGAGACGCTAGACAGTGCCGACAAAAAGCCTGAAGGAGCTCGACGGTACCGATGAACAGCCTGAAAGGGTTGGATGGCACGAACAAATGGCCCAGAAGGGCTGGACGACGCTAATGATTGAGGTAGAGGGAGAGAAAACTCGATGGTGGTAGAGGAGGAGAGATAGAGGCAATGAAACCCTAGATTTTCTAACCTTACTCTGGTATCATGTAAAAGTAGAAAATAAGAGAGAAGGGAATATCTCTATTACTCATGTGAAGGTACATATATATAGGAAATATTATATTACCTTAGACTAAATGAATATCCAATAACTCGTTTATCTACCAAGTCTACACAAACTCATATATCTATTTCTCTAACATAAATATACCCAAGACACTCTAGAGAAATCATCAATAAAAATTATATAATATCAATGACAAAAAACTAATGGAACTCTAGACGGACCCAGATATCACAATAGACCAACTCAAATAGAGTAGGACTAGATACAAGACGTAAAAATCTAAAGGAAACACAATGGTTCTTACCTAATTGACATGATTCACAATCAAAATGAGAAACAAAATACCAAGGTAAAGACTGTTGTAACTTCAGGTGAAATGGATGACCTAACCAGACATGTCACAAAGAAGAAGGCTCAGATGTAGATGTCACAAATACTAATCCTCAAAGCATATCATCATTAACCAGTAGCAACACACCATTTCCTTATTTACAGTCCAAACCAATCCTCTTATTCATCTACAAATCTTGAAAAGTGCAATAGAATGAAAAAAAAGTGACATAACAGTGTAATTATTTTATAATGACAGTAATTGACAGAATGTTAACAAAAATCAGACACAAAAAGAACATTTTCAAGAAATAGTTGCGAAGAGACTTGCACAACTTCTTCACCTGAGACTGAACAAAACCAACCATCGGTAATTACCCCAAATCAAATATCAAAAAGCTGAAACAAACGAATAAACAAATTTCTTGTACCTAACATATGGAAAGAGACACTGGAATCAATGATTCAAGAAGAGTTCCTGAATGCAATGAGAGTATTAGTACCTAAGAAGATGGCCTTTGTAGCAGTGACGACGGAGTCAGTGACCTTTAACTGTAATAGCCGCTCATAGTCAGCTTGAGACAGTAAAAGTCTACTCATCGCTAATCGAAATCAAAAATAGTGACTCTATACTAACATGTGTTGTCAGTGACCTGCCAATTAGATCCCAATGTCGGTCTACTCGATGTCCCAATCATCCTCAATGTGAGCATTTTAGACATCCTTCGCTGTCTAACCGACCACAACCACCGCCTCTGTGACAACCACGTCCACGTCCCCTTGTGACTGCCATAACTGATGATTCTGGAGCCGAGGTAGAAGTCCTTGTAGAAATTCATAACACATTGGCAAAGACAATCTGTAGATCAGGAACACTATCAAAACCTAAAATCTGTCCTTGAATCTGTGAACTAAGATCAAAATTCAAACTGAATAGATAGATAGCCACTACAAGTTCTTTGCAATATCTCTTCATCTAGCTGACATCACCGGTAAGAGGTTGATACATCTCAAGCTCATCAAGCAGTGCACGTAAATGGGTAAAATGCTCCTGTACAATTCATTCACTCTAATGGAGTGTGAACAATTGCTCATAGACCTAGAAAACCTAAGAGATGTTCTTCTCGTGACCATACGTGAGTCGATATGTATCCCAAATCTTCTTAACTAGCCTCAGTAACATAACACCACATGCAATTGAAGATTCCATGATGTTTCCAAACCATGCACAATGGCTACATCATCAATACACCAATCCTCATAGGCTACATCTTTACTATCTGAAGGAGGCTGTGTAAAGTGCTTCAACTTCCGATGTACATTTACGAAGGTCTCGAAGCTTTACGACCAGAGAAGATAATTAGTACTATTTAGTTTCTCAAATGGTGTCACTGAGATGCTTAACCAACGACTCCTGAAAAGCCATGTTAGAGTAAAGAAGAACAACACACAAAAGGTGAACTAAACTGTCCACCAACACGTGTGGATATGACGTATCCACACAAAAATAGAGATGGGAGACGAAAAGAGGCCTAAAGAGGCGCCAGACAATGACACGAAATGGTTGGATTGCCCTGATGCCTAGACAAGAGAGGATCGGAAGGCTCACCGACAGCTTGACATACCTCGGAGAGGCTTGTGGTGGCCAACACAGGTCGATTATGGCCAACAACTGGCCTGGAGAGCTCTAACGGTTGGATTGGAAGGGCAGGTGGAGCAATCCAGTGATGTTGTGGCCGACTAAAGCCCTAGCAAGGGCTATCAGCAACGACAAACAAGTAACTGCTGGTCGGTGACTGTTACAAGGGTGGTCAACGACTGTGAAAGGGTGTAACGGTTGCCTAAGGTTTTAGCCTAGGCTCTGATACAAAATAATAAGGAGAAGATCTATTCTATTGCTTCAGTATAAGTACATACATATAGGACATATCAAATACCTTAGACTAAATAAATATTCAATAATCCGATTACCAATGATACTCGACCCAGACATACAAATGTATCTCTTAACACTTTCAATATAGAGCATCTACCTATTCTTCTGGAACAACAGTAAACCTTTTGTTGGTTCCATATTGTCTTGTAAAGAATTTGGTTGAAACAACTGTAAAGTTGAACATACCAACTACATGATTTGAACAAAATGGATCCTTTTCGATCTTTTTGGCAAACCTGTGTTAACATAAATGATGATAGGTGATGCTGATTCTTTTGTTCAAGCATCGATAAAACTCACTCTTGATTCACCCACTATTCAGATTACTCAAGCAAGTCAGACTACATCTACTGCATCATATGCTACTACTTCAACTACAAGTGCTTTCATAGTGTCACGACCTAATTGCGACAGTCCAAAAATCTTAATATTTCTAGAGTTATTAATAAATAAATAACTCAAAGAAAATAGATGCAAGAAATTAATTAAATAATTAACTATAAATAACAACTAACTCCATCTAAAACCAATTGTGTACGGTTACGTGACTTCTGCTATATATACTATGTTTGACTGTTACTCCAATATCAACACCTGTAAAAAAAATCATTAAAATACATGTAAGTGACATCTAATTGTCAGTCAGCACACGTTTGTCCTTTATGCGTTACGAAAACCCTTTTTCCTATTTTCTAGAACTAAAAACCATGTGCATTTTGAAATTTCATTATGTACACTTAATATGACAATTCTCTACCAATCAAGTCCAAAACCAACACAAATTACACTCACACATTCAGTCTAAAACCTGTTAAGTCACTTAGACCCAAGCAATCAACACACTAACCACAAGCAACTACTAAATGTACTATATTACCACAGACAAGCCACCATCTACAGAAACTTCCTTGTCCCTGCTTCGTATTCTAAGAACCTTTAACTTATTCACACAATGACCACATATACAAGGTCCACTCTCGTAGCACCCTTAAGGTTATTACACCTAACCATCCAAAGGACTTTATCACCTCCTGATTCTACCAATATAACTCTTTGAAACCTTAGCCTACTCTTCTAGCTTTCGATCCTCTAGATGTATCACTCATTCCTAATCTATCAGTCATACTGTTCAATCTCTTGATTCTTGATCTCATCCTTAGTTTTTCAATCTGTAGACCTTCACCCAAAGTCTTTTAGTCCTTTAAAACCACACAATCTCAATCTCAGACTCGCACTTAACCCTTTTAAGGTATCAACCATCCTTAATCCACCAATACGATCCAACAACCCTTTCAATTCCTCGAAAACCACAATAAAACCATACGACCATACAGGCCTCATCCTCGGTAATTAACTCTCGACCATCTAAGAGTATCAATCATCCTTGACCTGCTGACCAAATGCTTCGACTTCTCAGTCTCTCAAAACCATGGAAAATCTTTTCCGACTTTACAAATCTTATACATTTCTTTTCAAATCTTTTTTTGGAAAAACCATTTCAAAGTCCATCTTAAAATACCACCAAAAACACCTCAAAGCCAACTACAACCAATGCCACAAAGGACTGTGTAGCTAACCTGCATTAGTCCCCCACGCCCCCAGTGTTGTAATGGCGCTCGACTAAAAACCAAGGTGTCACTCACCAGACCCAAAACCTATAACCATGCAAAAAGAAAAACCAAAACCACTGAAATCCATTATGAATATACTGAAAACACAATCTGTAACGTCCCACATTTCCCACAATAATTTAAAATAAATTAAATTACGGGAAAATTAAAGTTAAATAGAAAATATCTAACTACCAAGAACCTGTATATGCGGTTATAGACTCCAGACTATATGCACTACGTTAAACCAACTGCATGTCTGCAACAGCAAGTCAAAAACACTAGGAAAATGCATGAACGACAAAAGTCATCCAGTACGCACCCCAAGAAAATCACAAAAAGCAAATCATAATTAATTTTCTTTTAAATTCTTTTCGTAAATCATTTCTCAAGCCTCACAAATCAGGCCCACACCGGCCAAAACCACAACCAGGACTCTACTAGCCCAAAACCACAAGTGAATGTCCTCAATGACCAAAACCACCCACAGTAAGTTTGGAAGCCCGACACCAGACAACCAAACTCTGACCACAAGCAGTCCACCGAAGAACAACCAACGACATCTGCACTGCCACCATGTGCCACCCTACGTAGGAATCGCGTCGTCTAGCGATTCTCCCACCTAGACAACCCTCACAAAGCCAACCCCTCCTTGGAAAAGTTGTCCTGTCTCTCAAAACACTACCAGCTACAAGACACGTGTTCCACCGGCACTAGCCACCACAGGATACGTCTCCTCACGACATCCTCCACACAAGATGCTCAGGAGGAAGTGTCATACCTCCACACCCGACAACACCCGAACCTCAATGCTCACAGCGATAGCAGGAGTATCACACCTTCCTGTCATGTCACAAGACACCTCAACCCTCGGATCACAATCCTAACCTCGAGACGACAGTCAAGGATTCTCATACCTCTAGAACCTAACGTCCCTCAGCCTCAGGTATCTCGATCCCCGACCTCAATCAGGAAATCGCACCCGACCACCTGAGAATGTCGTTACATTCCTTGGTCCCCAACGACACGGTCCCACATTGTTTTAGCCACACAAAGAAAACTAAGAAAACAATTTCTAAATCGGCCAACTCATCTCTTTGAAATCATTTTCAAAACTATTTTTATATCTTTCAAAACTTTTTCAAAACCTCGACAAAACGACATATCAAGTATCCCAAGGGACCACCACTGACAGTCCACAATCCCATCTCAATGGGACAATACAAATCAATCCAAAAAACCCTCAAAAATCATATTTTATAAAAGCATTTGAGTCCAGATTCGGCATGCTGAAAACCCCTGGTTAAGTAGACCGATCTAGATCGATCGATCGAATCAGCTCAACAGTCAATACTCAAGCCAAAATCGGTATACCGAAGATTATTCGGTCGACCGAATAATCTTCGGTATACCGATTTTGGCCTGATTATTGACCACTGATTCGGTCGACCGAACAATCTTCGGTATACCGATTTTAGCCTGAGTATTGACCACTGATTCAGTCGACCTAAATCCACTGATTCGGTCGACCGTCTAAAATCGAATGATCGAATTCGACCAGAAGACCAAACTGACAAAAAAAGGGTATACCGAACCAAACCCTACTGTTTGAAATCACCCAAACTAGGAGCTCCGATCAGACCCCCCAAACAACCACCAAAAATCTTACTTAAAACATAAAGTGTAAACCCTCGAGTCTACTCCAAATCTACGCAAACAAAACCAAAATCCATTCACCATGCATCAATATATAAATTTGCAAAGACATAAGGGTCAAAACGACCCAAAACTCAACCACCAGCATAAATACCCATAAATCTACCATAAATTCTAAGAATGTAAATTTACCTAGATTTCATGCAATCCTATCAATTTCTACTAATTTCATGCTTTCTATTACAAGAGTAGGAGATACGTACCTGTAATACGCGTTCCGACGATCCTTCGACCAACTCCGACGACCACGACCCTCGTCGGGGCTTACACAACCACAAGGACACACCACCCAAACTCCACACGCTGCCATAAGCCGCCGCACGCGTCCGTCGACCCTTGAGCACACCAAACAGAGGAGGGGGAACGCAGGGAGGAGAGAAACAAGAGAGGGAGAGAGAGAGGGAGAGACGAGAAGGAGGTTGAGTAAGTAAAGGGAGAGGACGACTGGAGGGGAAGGAGAGGAAGAAAGGAGTGCTCAGGACGGAAAAGAAAACATACGGAGAAAAGAAAGAGGTGTGAAAGAAGAGTCGCCCGCCACGCGTATAAATATGCACCCTAAAGTGGTAGTTGCATGCATGCACAGTACAACCACTAGCCTCCCGCACAAGCTAACAACTACACCGAACTCACATCCGGGCCCACAGAAGCACAGTACCAACCACGCACTAGGACACGCAAACAGAAGCTGGCCTACGAGGTCCAAACTCAAAAGCACAAATCCACCCAACGGGTCTCAGAACAGTAACACTCACCAAGAAATAAAATTCATAAAAATGTAAATAATTACAAAATAAATTTTACGGGTGTTACACAAGTAAATCCATGTATCTACATAAACCATCACAAATGGATTCTTATATGAACACAACACACACCAGTCAATCGTCGCCAACACCGTATTCTTACTTGGAATCCTAAAACAAAATCACAACAAACAAGCATAAGGAGATCTACAAGTAAGGTGTGTACCTTTCACAAACATTAGATCCTCAATCTACACGACAACAATAGCAAACATCCTCCTCCCACCGGAGTCACGTCCTCCCAACGCACGTCGACCGCAAACAATGTACGTCGACCGTAAACGACGTAATAGCCCTCAACAGCAGCAACAAAGGCATTCAACAGCAGCAGCAACAAGAATGGCTCGTACAGCAACTCATGGTACACTTTGACGCACAAATCCTCGCCAAAACCCCTTTTTAACTCTCTTCCTCTTAACCTCTTAATCCCCAAACTCTCTCTCCCTCTCTCTCTTACACACACACAAAATCTCTTCTTTCCTCTCAACGTTAGGTGTGCCCGCGACGCCACCCTTTTTTTCCCATTTATAAAGTCTCGTGTGCGGCACCATTCATGAATAATGCCATCACAAGGTGGATGTCCAAACACTTGTGCCATCACGAGAAGGTTCTATAACACAATTATGTTTGTTCATCTCATGTTCCACACACTCACAGGACACAACACGCCAAAACAAATACACAATGTGACACCAAAGGGAAATCATGGTATAAAATGCCAAAGCAATCCAAAGGACATAATACACTAAACAGGGATTCCAAAGAGAGGAAATATCCACAAAATCACTTCAATAACTTAGAAAAAACATTACATTTAAAGGTAATCAAATATTAATCCACCTAACAAAATTCACCATCATCACAAAAAATACAACTAAATTGGAATCAAATTCCAAAACAATAACTTACGACTTACAGCACTCTGAGCTGCTAAAACATACCCAAACTCCACATTGTCAACCCTTATGGACAACACGCGCCTGTCACCCATGCCTACTTTAAGAGACCTCAGGTGTTACATTCTATCCCCTTTAAATGAATTCGCCGCCAAAATTGTAGCCTCAGGGAAATAAATAGTGGTTGTAAACAAAAGTCCACCTCACTCTCCCAAGTGACTTCCTCTAAGCCATTATGTCGTCACTAAACTAGGACAAGCAGAACTACTTTGTTCTTCAAAATTCGCTCCTTTCTGTCAATAATCTAGATGACATCCTCCATCATAAATAGGTCATCCTGTAGCTTCTCTGATTGAACTGGTATCATCTAAAATGTATCAGTCAAATATTTCCTTAACATGGAGTCATGAAATATATTAATACACGTCTAATAGATCTCAAGGCAACTCCAACTTGTAGATAACTTCATCAAACCTCTTAGAGAATCTACACGGTCCAATATAATGAGAACTCAACTTTTTCCACTTGCTAAATCTCATTACTCCCTTAGTTGGTAACACCTTTAGAAAAAATGAAGACTCTTACTTCAAACTTTAAAAGTCTCCATCTCCTATCTACATAGCTCTTCTACTACTCTATTCAACCACTAATCTCTTGCAAATCAAATCCACCTTATTCGAATAATGTCGCACAATCTCTGAACCAAAAAGTTAACATTCACCCACCTCACTCCAATAAGTGGAAAAGCCTCATATAAGGCCATCTCAATGCTGAGTGATAGCTATGTAGGCGAACTCAATCAGCAACAAGTTGTCGTCCTAACTGTCCTTCATATCTAGAGAACTAGCTCTCAACATGTCTTCCAGCGTCTACCCTTCCAACGTCTACTCTGACTAGGATGGAAAGCAGTACTAAAATTCAATATGATATCAAATACCTCTAACAAAGCTCTCTAGAATCTCAAGATGAACCGAGAATCTCTATTGGACACAATTGACACTGGAATCTCATGTAGACGAACGATCTCAAACACATACAGCTTCACCAACTACGGCAAAAGGAGAGTCACCTACATAAATAAGCAATGGGTTAACTTCATGAGCTGGTCTACAATTACCCACATGTATCATTCTTCCATGTGGTCTTAAGTAATCCTGTCATTAAGTCCATGATGACATGTTCCTACTTCCACACTGAAATATCCGAAGATTGTAGTCCTTCCAAGCTTCTAATACTTGACCTCGACCGTTTGACACATCACACATCTAACTATATGCTCAATTACATCTCTCTTCATCTTAAACAACTAGAAGTTTCTCTTTAGGTCTTTGTACATTTTGATATTCCCTAGATGAATAGTGTACTTGGATTGATAAACTTCATCCAATAATATCTATCTTACTTCCTCTTGAGGCACATATAAGTGTCAATCATACATTAGCCCACCATCAACGCCAATGGAAAAATGAAATGCCTCTCCCACCTCTAACTTTCCCTAGGTCTCCTACACAATTAAGTCCAACAATCGAGAATCAACAATTATCTCCACTAATTTGAGGTAGACAGACAAATTCCTAAGACTGCCTCTTAAGTTTACACTCTACTAGACTTTCTAACAAATGCCATTCCTAAACCATTAGACTCGCCATAACACGGGTACATCTACTTAACGTATTGACAATCACATTACCTTTTCTTGGGTGATAAGACAAACTAAAATCATAATCCTTGAAATATTCCACCCATCTCCGCTGTCTCATGTTCAAATTCCTTAAAAATATACTTTAGACTCTTGTGGTCTATAAAAACCGTAGACAACAATTCGCTGGCATAATGAATAACATACGCACCATAGGTCACCGTTAAACCCTTCAAAGCTACTCTTCCTCAAGAACTGTGTGATCCTATGCACTATGCCCCTCAACTCCTGCATCCCACACAACCTACCTTCTTCGCTGCAATCTGAGCTTGAAACAAGAGTCTTCCTCTTACCCTTTACTCGAACGATATCTTACAAGTAAGTACAAAATCACACAATAAAACAAGACAGGTGCAAATGATTCATGTTAAGTAGTCCTATGAAGTCATTAAACTGAACACTCTAAGCTAATGCACTAAATATACGTTGTGCTCCAATATCACCTCTATCACATCCCAAATCGCAATAATCCAAAAATCATAATACTCTTAGAGTTATTAATAAATAAATAATTCAAAGAAGATAGATGCAAGAAATTAATTAAATAATTAACTACAAATAACCACTAACTTAACCCAAAACCTATGATGTGTGGCTACGTGACTCCTACTACATGCACTAAACGTGACTACTACTTTAATATCTACACTTGCAACAAAATCGTTAAAATACACATGAATAACATCTAATTATCACTCAACACATGCCTACCTTCTATTAGAAACAACAAACCAAAACAAGAATTGCTAACACTCAACTCCTAAGCCAATACAACCACCCCTCGTGGTAGTACCAACACCAAAACTAACAAGATCACAAATACCTACAATATTCTATTGCAAACAAGTATAACATCTCTTAAATATACTTTTCAAAAATCCTTTTTCCTCTTTACCAGAACCAAAAACTACATACATTTTTCAAATCTCTTTATACACACTTGATATAACAACTCTTTGTCAATTAAATCCAAAACTAATATAAATCCACACAAATCATATTCACACACCCTATCCAAAACCTATTGAATCACTTAAGCCCAAGCTACTAACATTAGCCACAAGCAACCGCCAAAACGCATTATACTGCCACAAACAAGCCACTCTATGCAAAGATTCCCCTATCCTAAGTGTGTATTCTAATAACCCTTAACTTATCCACACAAGCACCACACACACAAGATCCATCCTCTTGACACTCTTGGGACACCTGGCCACATAAAGGACTCTTTCACCTCTTGATCCCACCAATAACCACTTGAGACCTTAACCTACTTTTCTAACTCTCGACCCTCTAGAGATATCACTCATCCTTGATCTATCAGCCAAATTATTCAACCTCTTAATCTCTGACATTATCCTTGATCTTTTAGTTAATAGACCCTCACCTAAGGTCTTTTGGTCCTCTAAAATTATAGAACCTCAAACTCACACTTGACTCTCTAGATATATCAAACATCCTTGATTTGTCAGTGCGATCCTACAATCGTCTTGATTCGTCGAAAACAATAGCAAAACCATACAAACCTCGTCCACACTCGACCATCCAGAGATATCAATCATCTCTGATTCACCGATCAAATGCTTTGACCTCTCGATCCTTCGAAACAATGGAAAATCTTTTCTAAAAATTTTACAAAGCTTAAACATTTCTTTCCAAATCCTTTTTGGAAAAATCATTAGAAAATCATTTCAAAAGTCATCTCAAAATACCACCAAAAATCATTTGAAAATCATTTCAAAAACCATCTTAAAACACCCTAAAGCCAACTACAACCACTGCCACAAAGGGTTGTGCGACTAACCCATGCTGGGGACCGCGTTAGGCAACCACACCCTTAATACTTCTTTGTTAATTCTTCTTTGTCCTGCAAAAAAAATCTGAGATATCTTGAAGAAAATGTATGGATATGAGCAAAATATTTCTAGAGTTTTTAAGATTTATGAGCAGATCTTCACCTTAAAAGTGGGTGAAAATTCAGTACAAGAGCACTTTTCTTTACTTCGATCTCTTTTTGAGGAGGTCGATGATGGACTAATGGTAGAAGTCGTACTCCATGTAAGCACTATAGTCATACTAATCACAAATCTAATTATTGTTAGGAGAAGTTTGGGAAACTCAATTAGACACAAATTTTTACAAAAGTACAGGGTACATCTTCAGCTACTCCTACTACTAATACATCTCCAGTAACACTCTCTCAGGAGGAATATGTCCAGTTTCTTCAATTTAGAGAGACTCAAACTATTGCAACTATAACATCACATGCTAGTGCTTCTACATCATGTATTTCTGATCTATTTGCTTCTAAAAATAATTCTTAAATTATTGATTCAAGGACATTCTCTCACATGACAAGTAGTCGTGACCACTATTCTCGTTTATCCCAGTTACCAAATATTAAATCAGTTTCATTACAAATGGTAAGACTTGTCGGATATCTGGACAAGGCACCATTCTTGCTGCATCCCAGTTGACATTAGACAAAGTCCTTTATGTACCAGAATTCCTAATTAACCTTTTGTCAATTAATTTCATTACCAAACATATTAATTATTTTGTAACATTCTTCCCTTCTCGTTGTACCTTTCAAGACCTGCAGACGAGGAAGAGGATTAGTTTAGGACGTAACAAAGGTCAAGGAGTTTACTTAACAAAGATGAGATACCTCGAGACCTTACATCATTAACTTCCATTACAGATCAATCTATTATTTGGCATTGTCGCTTAGATCATCCTTCTCATCGTAAACTACAGCAAGCTCTTCCATAGATGTTTATTTCTTCTTATCAGTGTGAGTTTGGTAAGCATCATCGTACTACCTTTCGTTGTCTTAGTTTGGTTAAAAGTCAAAGTCCCTTTGATTTGGTTTATTGTGATGTGTGAAGTCTTACCAAAACACCTTCTGTGTTCGATTATCGATATTATATTGTCTTTATTGATGATTTTTCACGAATATAGATTTATTTGTTAAAAGATAGATTCAGTATTCTTGATACTATCAAAAAACAATCATGAAAATAATAAATCAATATTCTATTTATTCAAAAATCCTTCACACTGATAATACATTGGAATTTACTCAAGCAAATTTGCACAATTATTGTGAATCTCTTGGTGTTATCCAGTAAACCTTCTGTCCTTGTACATCACAATAAAATGGTGTGGCTAAACGCAAGCATCGCTATATCCTTGATGTTCCCAAGTCTCTCATGTTTGAAATGCAGGTTCCCAAGTACTTGCAGTCTGATGCAGTCTTAACAGCTTTCTATCTCATCAATCGTATACCTTCTACCCCACTTAAGGGGGGAATTCCTCTTAAAAGGCTATATTCTGATGTAAATATTTTTCCACTCACTCCTTGGATTTTTGGTTGTATTGTACTTGTTCAGAATTTAACCCTAAATCTAGATAAACTTGCTTCTAGATCCATTCGATGTGTGTTATTAGAATATTATCATACTCAATGTGATTATCGTTATAATATTCCTACTAACAGGAAATACAGTCTCTGCTTATGTTACCTTTCATAAAAATCAGTGCTTCTTTGCCAGTGATTCATCTTTACCAGATAAAGTACCTTTACCCTGCATTATTGAATATGGTGGTATTAATGATGCTCCTACCACAGACAAAAAGGTATCAAAGACTATACATGTATGTCAGCGATGGTCATGTCCCCTCACAACCACGTCTTCTTCACCATCTGCAGATTTACCTCCCACAGATCTTCACTTGCCTATGGCTATTCAAAAAAGTATACGTAAATCCACGACCCATCCCATTTCTCATTTTGTTAGATATGATCACCTTCACCTTACTTTTCGTACATTTGCTTTGTCTAATACTTTTGAATCAATTCCCAAAAACTACCAAGAGATTCTTTTACTACCACAGTGGAAAACAACAATGGATGATAAAATGAATACACTTGTGTCTCATGGGACATAGACATTGGTGCCTAGACTAGAAAAAACAAATGTTGTTACTTGCAGATGAATGTTTGCCATTAAATACAAACCTAATGGTATGATGGATAGATATAAAGCTTGCCTAGTAGCATGAGGCTTTACACAAGAGTATGATATTGATTATTCTAAGACATTCTCTTTTGTTGCTCGGTTAAATTCCATCAAAGTTATTCTTTCCATTACTATCTATCAATCTTAGGACATCTGTCAACTTGATGTCAATAATGTGTTTCTATCAAACAACCTCCTTGTATATTGCTTAGGAAAATCAGCTATGCCTTCTTAGGAGAACTATCTATGGACTCAAATAGAGTCCACGGGCCTAATTTGAGAAGTTTAGCTACATTATTACTGCTTGTGATTTCCAACGTTGTGCTGTAGATCATTCTTTGTTCTACAAACGAGCACACAATGATTGTGTGATACTAACTGTGTATATAGAAGATATTCTCATCACTAATAGTGAGTAATCTTATAGGAATCCAGAGGACAGAAGATCATTTACAGAATTATTTTGTGACCAAAGACATCGGTAAATCTAAGTATTTCTTGGACATTGAATTTACCTATACTAAAGTAACATCCAAAAGAACTCAAATAGAGGTATACAACTCTTGAACAGACTATTCGTCCTGCTGCAATGAAAAAAACTGATCATAAAGCTCGACAATACAGGTGATTCTTTTCATGAGCATAGGTGGCCTTAAGAGTATCCTAGATTTTCTTTACAGTGGAAAGCATGGCAATGTCTCGAGAGATGTGTGGTTCCATACTATTCATCAACTACCTAATGACTCCATAGTCAAAAACCAACCAAACATCATATTCCGGGACTTTAACATCAAAAAGATCTTAGGTAATATGCTTGATTTTCTTGTAAGCGCCAAGAAAAACTTGAATGGATTTTGCCTAGATAAGATAGTTTTTGCATCAAATTTAAAGAATATACCACTGAGGTTGCGGAGTAAAACATCATTAGAAGTTAAACTCGAGGAAAAGGCTATAAATCCAGTTGTATAAAGACAGATTGATTTTTAACATGACAACAAGAGATAATCAAGAGTAATAATCATGAAGCAGCCTAAGAAAACATCCCACACTAGTGATTAGGGTTATATATGTCAATAGAAAAGAGAACAGGCCCTACCGACCTGTTTGACGTGCGCTAAAAGGTGATGAAGGGTCAACAGCTTGTGCTGGAGGCAAAGAAATGGCCAACAGTGGCTGCTAGAGGGGTCAATAGGTGTTGGATGTAGAGGAGAGACCGACAACCTGTGCTGAAATGGCCGACGACCTGCGCTGGAGGCAAAAGGAGGGTCGATGATGGCTGATGGAGTGGTTGACAGGTACTGATTACAGAGGAGAGGCCGACGACAGGGCTGGGCAAAGAGGAGAGGACTAGTGGTGATGGGGGACGGGACGGGTAACGACTGTAAAAGTGTTTTAGGGTTTGGAAAAAAACCTATTGCTCTAGTACCATGTTAGAAGAAAGAGAAAATCAATGTATTATCATGGATCAAGGAATAATAACATATATATAATAGTTAGGGTATCCATATGACTTAAATGGATATCCATATATTGCTAACTAGTAACTCTAACAGTTTTCAAAAGATTTTCTCTAAAAGAATTTGAAAAGAAATGCATAAGAATTTGCAAGAATTTCGGAAAATTTTTTCTATAGATTTAAGGACCAAGAAGCCAAAACATCTTGCCAGTGGACTAAAAATGATCGATACTTCTCGATAGTCAAGAGTTAATTACTTAGAATGAGATTCATGTAATTTCTTTGTGGCTTTTGAAGAACCAAGAGAACCATAAAATCATACTGATGGACCAATGATAGTGGGTCATATGTGAGTCTAAGGTTAAGATTTTATAATTTTAAAGAACCAAATAACTTTGAGTGAGGATCTAAGGATCAAAAGACTAAAAGTGATATCAAGGACCAAAGGGTTGGATAATCTAGTCGACAAACTAAAATGAGTGATACCGCTGGAGAATCAAGAACTAGAGGAGTAGGTTGAAATCTTATGGAGTTATACTAATGAGACCAGGACATGAAAAGTCCTCTAAGCAGTCGAATGCAATAGTCCCAAGGACACTGAGAGGATGGACTTTATACATGTGGTCCTTATGTAAACAAGTTAAGGATTCTTAGAACATAAATCTGAAATAAGGGAATCTAACTTGTCTATGTTAGTACAGTACGCTTTAACAGCTACATGTGGCTATTATTGGTTGATTAACTCAGTAGGTTTTAATTGAGTGTGTGAGTATAATTTATGCGAATTTGTGATAGATTTGCACTTGATTTGACAGAGAGTTATCACATCAAATGTGTATAAAGAGATTTCCAACATACACATGATTTTAGTTCCTGAAAAAAAGAAAAAAGGTTTTTCAAAAACATATTTAAAGAATTTTATGCTTGTTTACAATAAGATATTGCAAATGATTGTAGCTTTACAAGTTTTGGTTTTAGTGTTGCCACGAAAGGCAACCATGTTGACTTAGGAACTGAGTCTTAGTAGCTCTAACTATGATTTAATGTTTTTGGTAAATGATAGTCATGTGTTGAGTAATTATTAGTTGTCACTCACAAGTATTTTTAATGATTTTCATACAGATGTAGATATTAAAGTAATAGTCAAGTCTAATGCATTTAGCAAGAGTTACAAAGCCACACATCACAGGTTATGGATAAAATTAATGGTTATTGCTTTAATGGTAATTTATTTTCAGATAGTTATTTAATTAATTTTCTTGCATTTTTTTTTGAATTATTTATTTATTAATAGCTCTAGGAATGTTAGGATTTTGGACTGTCGTGAGAAAGAAGCATGGACATCTTAAAATTAAAGCATATTCACATTCTAGTTATACAAGAGATAAAGAAGACTAAAAATCTACATTTAGATATTGCACTTATGTACGAGGAAATCTAATTACTTGAAGAAGTAAGAAATAAAATGTAGTATCTATATCAAGTGCAAAATCAAAATATAGATCCATAACATACACTACTTATGAGATGATGTTGCTTGAATCTCTCGTGATAGAGTTGAGATTTTCAATCAATCTCCTATGCTAATGTGTTGTAACAACAAAGCGACAATCTACACAATCAACAATCCAGCATTCTATGAATGCACCAAACATATAAAGTGAACCACCATTGTGTCAGAGATGCTGTGATGAATAGCTACATATACACTCCTTTCACTTCATCCTCGGAGTAGCTTGCAAATATATTTACCAAGGATTTACCCTTAAGACATTTTGAGGATTTATGTAACAAGCTAAGCATGTATAATATATATGTTCAGCTTAAGGGGAAGTATTAGAATAATTGGTGTAAGAAGGAAAGAAACTACTATATTAGTCATTCAATAACAAAGGATTACAATCTCCTATATATAGGAGAACACATACTTAACCTACAAGTAACCTATTAAATAGATAACACAAATATCCATATAATGATTCATTTAATCTAACAGTTGGGTTATATAAATCCTTATATGCATATCCATTTACTATTGAAAGAGTTTTGTAATGCTTTTTGAAGTCTTTTTGTAACATATTTGTTATGAGTTTATTCTTATGAATTGAGATCTTACCCGAAAATTGGACATATAAACTCGTCACTAGTGTTTTAAAACCCAACACAGTCTAATAGGTTGAACTATGATCCTACAGGGACAATGATCAGTACCCAATACAACTGTTTAGGCCCACTTTCGTGGCCAAACCAGTTGCACCAGCCATCAGATGGTCCAACTGGTGATTAGAGTGGGTTTATGAGTAATCCAGTTTTAGATTTCTTCTATTGGTATTTTGACTACCTTATTCTTGTTTTGTTTTTCTTCCACAAAATATGCACATGTTTGAGAAGCAACATCTACAATTATACAGCCATGAGTATTTTCCCTCGTTTTGTATTATAAAAGTTCACCAGCAATCCAACCAATCAGTGAGCCAAATGGGTCGACAACTGGGACCAATTTGAAAAACTTGATTGTAATGTCAAAGATTAAGAGTTGCCTTCTTATAACTAAGCTAGACATAAAAATTGTACAAAAGTAATCACATATAGAATTTCAATCCTGAGAAATGCCTTTTACACTTTGAAACACACTCAGAGCTTCTATCAGTACTTGGAAAAGTTACTAGACAGTGACTGTTTAAAAATAAAATTATCTTATGATGAAAAGGGATATAGATAGGAACTAAGGATAAAAGCAAGAAGTCTTCACTCTTTAGAAAAATTGAAGGCATAGGCAGGTGCCATGTCTCAATAGATAGCATAAAATTTACCAATCTAGAGTTCATGGCCCATGAGCAATAAAGTTTTATGCATACTCCTTGGTTGTGAGCTCCCACGCCCAATTAATTGCATCCCTCTTGAAATAATCACCGAAGCTAAAGTTTCCAAGCATCTCAAACAATGTATGATGTCTAGAAGTTCTCCCTACATTTTCCACATCATTTGTCCGAATACAACGTTGAGCAGTTGTTGCTCGTGCCACAACTCTAGGTTCCTGAAACAAGCACATCATAAAATTGATGATTTGTCTGGAGCGACATGACAATAATGACCATAATTTCCCAGAGAATTTGCTAAACTAGTTTCAAATAGTGAATTTATTATTTACAAATTTTCTTGCTTGACAATAGTTAAGCATGGATTGCCAATTCTACCCTTGGCATGGTGTCTAACTCATCAAATCCACCAACAAGGGCACCAATATCAGCCCCAGGAACCAGCGTTGGGCTGCCTTGTACTGTACCTGTGGGTCTCCAACAGTATAACTGAATGCCTATGTGGCACAATGGCACTCACAAAATCTTGATCTGCAACCAAGTGCAGATTGGATCTGTTGATGTACTTTAAATTGTTGTGAACGATATTTTTGCAAAAAATGGCAAAATGACTCACCTTTCCAAGAAATATGGGCTTGAATTGAAGCATTCCAGCAATGGTTAATAAGACAGTAGGATCATCCGGCACAAGTGAAGCACTAGGGAGTATCTTATGATCACGTTTAGCATAAAAATCAAGGAAACGCTTGCGTATTTCATCTCCACTCATAAAAGTGCTCTCAGACGACTCTTCCACAATTTCCACGGTTCTTGGTTGTACTGAAGATACAAGAAAATATAAATGATTTTAATCAATGAGACAAAACTGTTGAAACTTCTGATGTTACTACAGAAAAAATGGATCTCTATTCTAGAAAAGATTTTTTCAGTGATGTTGTTGCCAGATAAGGCAACCTCAACAACTCCATTATGACTATGCAACCTCTTGTTAGACTCTCAAATATAAGATCTGTGCCCTCAAAAAAAATTATAAATATTTATTTCCTTCAAATTTCCCAAAAGTAGCGGCAGCTGATGTAAGAATCTTAGTGCTACAGGTAATTAAAAATAAGGTTGTATGGGATTTGAAATTTAGGAGGGTTCTAAAAAATGGTGAGGTCGACGTGTTGGTTACCATGTTGGACATGCTGGAAAGGTAATTGCAAGTATCAGAAGCCCCAGATTGTTGGCCTTCGTTAACAAAGAAAAAGAAGAAAACTCAGCACTCTTCTTAAGAATCGTCCTCGACGAAGTAAATGCCGGCTGCTATTGTAGTGTGTCGTGGCTACTGTGTTTTTTATTGAACCGTATCAATGTTGTCTGTAGCACATCCCCTGTGCTTCTGTGTTTTTCTTTTTTTTATTTTGCAGCTTTTCTTCCTTATCATTCTCTTATGCTTTCGACAAACAAGTTTGTATCGTTGAGTTTCTAGGTTGTGTTTCTAGGTTTCAATTTTTTTTAGAGCTTTCCTTTCTTACCAATGACAAGTCAAGAAATCAAAATCTTCCACTCCAGAGCACAAAGCTGGAGTAAAGATTTTGTTACAAATTGATCAGCAGACAGCAAAAACTTGTGCAAACAAGAAATTGCAAAAATAAGAGTGAGAATAGCTTCTAGCACCTGGGACGGCACGGGAACCACGTCTGGACGCTAGTGTAGGTTCAATCCTGGGAGAGAACCTGAGCCTAGAAGAGGAAGCAGCTGAAGAAGAAGAAGAAGAAGAAGAAGAACAACAACAACAACAAGGTGATGATGATGATGATGATGACGACGACGACGAAGAGGGAGGAAGAGGAGGAACTCGTCTCGGGGCAGTGGAGTTCAAGGGAAGAAGCATTAATGCCTCCATGGAAACCAAGGGCGGACGACAGAGGCTCCGCAAATGCTAACAGATGGAATGAGTGAGGAGATAATGCAGATGTACGCTGTATATCGGATTTCATGGAGCCATGGAATCGTGTGGTGTGGTTGCTTCGACGGAATCGTGTGGTGTGGTTGCTTAGTTGCTGAATTGCTGATGACCCCTCTGTCTCTCTCTCTCTCTCGGTGCTTTTTAGAATTTCTAAAGTCGAGCATTTGGTTGCCGGTGGGGTCTATTTTACTAAAAAATCATGGTACTTAGAATAAAATATAGTTAACCCTAAAGCAATCTATCATTCAAGGGTATTAATAATGGGTGGAATTTCAAGCAAATTCAGTGAGAAAACACACGTTTTCTACCTCTCTTTCACTTTTCCAGCGAATCATTAGCTTTTATTCCACTTCTTTGCGGTTTTTTCCCTCCCTCCTCTGCAATATTTTCTACACCATTTTTCAACAAATCAGTAGCTTCTCTGAATTCTTCTACGTAATGGACTTGGGTATCAAGAGATTATTGAAAATGTAATTCTAGATCAAAGATTTTCTTCAAATACTTAAATAATGCGGTCTCTTTTGATGCTACCTACTTAACAAACAAGTATGATGCGTCGTTTACACCTTTTGTGAGTTTAAAGTACCATGGTCAAACTATCTTATTCGGATGTCATCTTTTGTAAGCGAAAGAAGAAGAGAATTACATAAGTTATTCAAGACTTGGTTGAGTTGTATGAGAAGAGTCCACTCAAAGGCAATTATCACTAAATGCGATAAAAAAGTTTTTCCCTTCATAAGGCATTGACTATGTTTATAGTATATTCTTCAAATAATACCTTGGAAATTGAAGCAATTTAACATACAAGAAAGGAAAACAACAATGAGAACCTTAACGAATATTGTTTATGACTTAATGATGGAAATTGAATTCAAGAATGCATGGTCCACAATGGTGGAGACTCAAGGACTACATGATCATGATTAGTTGAATACTTTGTATGGTTTGAAGAGGATATGGCATTTGTAAAACACAATTTCTGGATAGGTACTATTCAAGTTGTAAGTTCTCTAAACATTTATTAGAAATCGCATGTTGTAACATTTGTGATTCTTTTACTTGCACCTTCAATTTATGCATTTGATTAACATAGTTGAATGTCGTGTGTTGTAGGCGTGGTTTACTAGCAAGAGCAACCAACACATGTTGTAGGTGTGGTTTATCGACGCGCACTTTTCAGCATGTTTTAGTGTTCCATAGTGCGTTTAGTTGTGAGCTTTAATTCAGGGATTAATTGTTCTACTTGGTTTTGTATTGATAGTTGTAATTTATCAAAGGATGATTTGGATTAGGATCTTTATAAAGATTTGTAATTAATAATTTTAGCTCCATGGGATTTTAATGATGATTAGTGAGGTATCTTGGAGATATTCCATATTGATTATTGATCTCTTGCACAAATAGTTTGTATGCTCATGGATTATTACATGTGGTTTGGATTTTACACATGAGTTTGTTTGTGCACATACCTACCTTGGTCTGAGGATGTGTGGGTGCAAGTGTAACACTCCCAATTTCCTTAATAATTTAAAACAATTTGATCTCTTGCACAAATAGTTTGTATGCTCATGGATTATTACGTGTGGTTTGGATTTTACGCATAAGTTTGTTTGTGCACGTACCTTGCTCTGAAGATGTGTAGGTGCAAGTGTAACGTCTCCAATTTCCATAATAATTTAAAACAATTAAATCACAAGAAATTAAAAACTAAACAGAAATATCAATTATCAGAAACCTATGTGTGCAGCTACAAGACTCCAGACTATGTGCACTATGCTAAAATTCATATACATGTCTGCACTTACAACTTAAAACCACAAAGAAAGCGTGAAATAACAAATGTCACCCAGCATGCATCCCACGAAAACGGCAGAAAACAAAATTTTAATTAATTTTCCTTTAAATTCATTTTGCAATCATTTTCTCTAAAATCCCACACACCAGGCCCACAATGACGAAAACCACAGCAAACGCGGCCTACACTAATCAAAAAGCAAATAGGACTCTATCAGCCTCAAACCACAAACAAAACCCTCAATGGCCAAAATCACACATAGTGAGTCAGGAAACCCGGCGTCTGACAACCAACTTTGGCCTCAAAGCAATCACCAAGGTACACTACACTACCACGACGTGCCACCCTATGTAGAAGCTACGTCGTCCTACGATTCTCCTACCTAGAGAACCCTTACAAAGCCAATCCCTCTAGGAAGGTAGTCTTGTCTCTCAGGATACTATCATATATGGGGGCACGTGTCCCACTTGCACTAGTCACTACAGGATACGCTTCCTCACGGCGTCTTTCACATGGTGCTCAGGAGGAATGTCAGAACTCCACACCTGACAACACCCCAGCCTCAGTACTAACAACGACAGCAGGAGTATCATACCTCCCCATCATGCCATAAGACACCTCAACCTGTGAACCACAACCCTAACCTCTAGACAACAGTTAAGGAGTCTCATACCTTCAAGACTCGACGACCCTCAACCTCAGGTATCTCGGCCTCCGACCTCAACCAGGGAGACGCGTCCGACCACCAAAGAATATCATCACATTCTCTAGTCCAGACGACACGATCCCACGGTGTCTTGACCCATACACAGAAAACCAGGAAAACCATTTTCCAAAACGGGCCAACCATCTCTTTAAAAGAACTATTTTCAAAACCATTTTATATATTTGGAAAACTCTTTCAAAACCTCAACAAAATCACGCATCAGGTGTCCCACAAGACCACCACTGATGACCTATGATCCCATCTCAAATGGACAAAACAAACCAATCTAGGAAGCCACTACATTCAAAAATACATTTTTACTAGAAAACCAGGAAATAGCTTCAAAAAGCCCTACCAAACCCGTGCATGTGGACCGCACATTTGGTCCACCGCCCAGGCAATTTGTCTGTGTAGACACCCCGATTTTGCAGTAACTTGGCAGCAGGCTCCTCTAGAAAGATACTCTGGTTGCGACCACCAAAACCCTAATTTTCAAACCTAAAATCCTAAATCCTAGCTCCATCTAAACCCTAAAACCCACATAAGCCCACACAAGCCCAATCAGGCCCACACTAGTCCACTCTAACCTAATCAAAGCAAGAAACAATAATTAAGAATTAAAACCAAACAAAAGTCATTTAAAACACTTAAAATCCAATTAATAAAGTGAAAATCTTAATTAAATCAAATCCACTAAAATGCACTTAAAATCCAATTAATCAAGTTAAAACCCTAATTAATCAAATAGAAACCCTAATGGAAGTCAAAATCCATGTAAACCATTTAAAATCTAAGAAAAACCCTAATTAAAACCCTAATGAAGCAAAATTCAATAAAATCCATAGAAAATTAAATCTAAATAAATAAACATCCTAATCTAAGCAAAAATCAAGTAAAAACCAATTAAACCAAAATTTAAGCTAAATCCCTAATTAAATCAAGTAAAAAAACTAATTAAATCTAAATTAAAACTCAAACACAAAACTTTAACCCATTTAAATTCAGAAAAAAACCTAAATTAAACTCAAAACCCTAATTTAAAATCACTTAATTAAATTTAAAACCCTAATTAATTAAACCCAAAAGCCTAATTTAAAATTAATAAGTAAAATCCTAAAAAACCATAAAATAATTAAACCCAAAACCCTAATTTAAAATCAATAATTAAAATCCTAAAAAGCCCTAAAATAATTAAACCCTAGAAACCCTAATCTAAAATCAACTAATTAAATCACAAAGACCCTAAAATAATTAAAATCCAAAAACCCTAATTAAAATCAATTAATTAAATCTTAAATCACAAAATTAGAAATTTTATTAAAATCATAAAACCAAATTAAACTTAAGACCAAAACCCAAAATCTAAATTAAAATCACTAAAATTGTAACACCCTAGTGCTACACAACAGTACAGGAACTACCCAAGTACAGCTAAAGAAATAAAATAGCAACATAAAATAAATAATGCTAAACACCCAGACCTGTGTGCGACAAACGTGGCTCGAAAATATGCACCAGACTAGAACTGCTCCTACACCTTAGCACCTGAAACAAGGGGACAAGAAAACACACGCATGAGTGACAGGAATGTCACCCAGTACGTGCCCCCAAAACAACGCTAAAAGCCAAAGAAAACCATTGCATAACGACAAATCATTTTCTAAAACCACATGTTTAATCAGAAAACATGGAAAACAAATGGTATTTCAAACTTTCTTTTCTTTCAAAACTTCATGCTCTTTCATAAATCTTTATTCTCAACACTGAAGAAACAAATCATTTCATCTAGTTTCCTAACCCAAAACATCATTCAAAAACCATAGGCACAATTTGCCACAAACCGGGCTAGAAACTAGTTCACACACACAAATCCACACTTTCCATTCCAATACTGGTCGCATCACCCTGGCCACAGGCGATCGACCTGGCCTCAAGCAGCTGGTGAGGATTCCATGTCACCACACCACACTACAGTGTCGCGGTGAACCACCCCGTACTGGAGTTCAACCGCTCCGGCCGCAGCCTCAAAATGTACCTTCACTGGTACAAGCATGGAGTACGTCCTAGGGACGCCCTGGTGCCCGAGCAACTGGGGACTCTAACCCCAGCCCCATACAGCACCGGCACTGAGGGTAGTCCAGGTCTCTCACACCCCGGGTCCTACAGTACCACCACAGTCTCGAGGCTCCTACCTCGGACCGCAAACTCGGCAACCACATTCACTAAGAACACGTCCCCGACCTATCTTGAGGTCTCACTACCTCGTCGGCAAGTCCTGGTTCCCTTGTGTTCCTACTAAATCCTTTCATCTCTTTAAAATCATATGCAATTGTCTTTTCAAAATAATTAACAAAATCATTTTCCATTCATAAAACTCTTTGCAAATCATATGCAATTATGTATCAAATCATTACCTGTGGTCCTTAAGCCCACACATTTTTTTCATGGTCTTTACACCATGAATTCACCCCTCACACGGGTCCATATCCATATCCATATACAGAAGCCATGCTTCAAAAACTCATGGAAACATTATTAAAAACAACATACTAACATGCATCATCTTACATGTCATTCCATGCATTCCATACATTTATCATGTATTTAATCATAATTTATCATCATTTCTATGCATTTATCATTGTAGTCAAGGGCTCAAAATCGACATGCCGAAATTCCATTTCGGTATGCCGAAATCCCCTGATTCGGCATACCGAAGGGAACTTCGGTATACTGAAATCTCCTAATTCGGTATACCGAAATTCTTCGGTATACTGAATCCCTGTCAGATTTATCAGACTCAGGGGAAACGATCGACTGATTTCCTCCGGTTGTCCGTGGCCAAAAACTCGGGGTACCGCCTGGGGGCATTTCGGTATGCCGAAACCAATTTGGCATACCGTTTTCTGCTGTTGCAGAAAACTCCCCAGGCCACCGTCCTCCTGTTCTCCCCCAAGTGGGAGTAAGGATCAGACCCCCCAAACATGCCACTAAAATCACCAATAAAACATGGGGTGTAGACCTCCCAGTCTACTCCAAAACCCCTCAATCAAAACATAAATCCATTAAGCATGTTGTTCTAACAAAAATCGCAAAGGCATCAAGCCCAAACACATTCACTGTAGTGTGCTTCAAGAACATCCACAAAAATCATACAAAATGCCCATAAATCGACATGATATCAACATGCCCACATCATTCATCTCATTCCCAACATTTCCCCATTTTTTGCATGATTTAAACATCATTTTCATGATTTTTCCCTCAAACCCAACATGACTCAACTGTGGAAGAAACGGAAGGGAAGACAGTCGAGAAATGCGTACCTGGCTCCGGTGAGCCTCGCGTACCCTCACAACGGCGGTGCACGGCACCAGCCCAGCTTCCCACAATCGCGCGAGCTCCTCTGGCACGCGACACCTCTGTAGCAACCACACTCCCACTCCCACTCGCCCTCTCTCTGCTTCTCCACTTCTCCCTCATGCCGCACACCTCCTCTTAACGCCTCCGACGCCTGCCATCCCCGAATCTCGCCGACGTCCACCAACTGCGTGTAGCTCTGGACGGAGGGGACGGGACGAGCAGCCCTCCTCCGCTAGGGTTCACGAGATCGGGCTCAGTCACGGGCATGGAGAAGAGAAGACGGGTAAAGGTATCGTGCGGCACCGCTGGCTCTTGACCAAGTCAAAGCCCAAGCCCAAGCCTAAGTGGGTCCACCACAAGCACGGGTCCCAAAGCAGAACCGACCCACTAGCCACAGAAAACACACCACAGGGGAGAAACCAAGGCACAAAACACAGAGGGAGTCCACAACCAACCAACACAACCTGGATTTACCATTAATAAACCATACACCAATAATTACAAGAAAATCATGGTTTATATTAAATGGAAAAAACCCAGACACAGATGTTACAAAATTAAACCATAAAAACCTAAATCTAAAATCCAAAACCCTAATTAAAATCATAAAACCCTAAAATAACAAAATTCAAAAATTAAAAAACAAAGTCTTAATTAAATTCATAAAGTCCTAAAACTAAAATCATCAAAACAAATAATTAAATACCCAAAACAAAAGGAAAAAAAAACAAAAACCCAAAAAACCAGAAGCCCACCTGCAGGTCTATTATTCAGCCCAAAGCACCCAATACACCACTCAATTAATAACTTAGGAAACCAAAAAATAATTCCAGCGAGCCCTTGATTTCCCATGACAGCTCCGACGGAATCCCAAAAACTCTGGATCATATCTTCTCCTCCTCGTGATCTCTGGTGACCTCCAACAGCTCTCGCCATCTCACGCAAGCATCAAGCGATCCTCAGCCATCGGGGAGGAAGTCTGGAGGCCACCGTTGGATTATAAAGCCCCATCACCGACACCGTTTTGCGACCACCTTTGGACTGCCGATTAAGACCCCCTTTCGAGCCAAAGAGACCCTAGCGATCCCCCACATCCAGAGCTCCTCTTCTGCCCCCTTTCCGCAATCTAGAAGCCTCAGCCGTCGTCATCAGAGCCACCAACCGAAGGAGCCTTGCCGTCGAGTGACGCCGGGGAGATAGCTCCGCTCACCAAGTATTCCCTTTTCCCTTCTTTTTCAATTCAGAGCATGCCCCATAGGTTTAGTGAATTCCCCTAACTTCTTAGGTCGCGTTCGACGGGGATGTGCCCCCTATATGTCGTCAACCCCCTCCGACGATGGGTTCTTCGTCGCCGGTGAGGCCTCAGGCCTCTTGATCCCTGGTGAGGCCCTGTGGGCCTCTCCTCCTCTCCCTTCCTCCTCCCCCTGGTCTCCCTCTGCTTTGGAGGAGCCTTCCTAGTGTCCACATCGCCCACTGCCGTCGACCGTCGCTGTTGAAGCCACTGAGTGGGCAAAGCACAGTGACCATGCCTCGACTAGACCAACGCCTCTGGAAGCCTCCTTGTGGTCCACTGAGCGTCCCTCAATCACCGCTCGAGCGCTCCCGCCGCTGTAACGCCATCCCCGCCGTCACCTGCAATAGTTGCTGGAGCCTAGGATGGGTGGCGCACCTCAGGCCTCCATAGCCGTGCTCGATGCTTCGAAGAGCTCCGTCGTGTCTCCTCCTAGCTCCCTAGAACCTCCATTCGTCGCTTAGACGCTCGGAGGACTGCCGCCCGCGAAGCATGCCGTCGCCGGAGAAGAATGGTTGGGGGTGACGTCGACCCGTCGTTCCAGCCGTCAAGGATCTCATCCGAGCTGGTTGATCTCCTCCCCGTCACCTCCTCAAGCTCCTCAGCCCCTCTGATCACCGATCAGCTGCCAGGAGGGCTCAGATGAGCCTCCTAAGCCGTCGCCGCCAGTGATCTTCGAATCACCGGCAGTGACTATTAGTGTTTTAGGGTTTTTTATTTAAAAAACCCTTAGATTTAAAATGTTTGTATTGGAGTCCTTTTCATTACATCTGAGTCCTATTATTTATGTTTAAGTTCCTGTTGTTTTAAATAACCTTTTGTTTCTTTTATTGTTCTTGTAAATATTGCATTCTTTACCCTATTTCTTTTTAATTTTATTTTTAGTCCTGTTCATGCATGTTTTATCACACTTAAGTCCCTGCATTCATGTTTTCTTTATAATTAAGTCCTGAAATTTTGCTTTGAGCTCAAGAACTTTTAAAAATGAGTTTTCTTTGTGAATTTTGCACACTGTCCCTGAGAAACTTCATAATTGCACTAATCATCATAAAAGTCCAGTTTTTATCACATCTAAGTCCTGTAAATTTGCATGCAGTCCCCTGAGTTCTTAACCAACAATCCCTAAGTATAGGAAATTTGCATCTAGACCCTTAGCTTAATTTTAAATCTATCATTTAGGGTTTTAATTATTTTCTCGCATATTTTTGATATTTTTCACTTATTGCATTTCATATCTTGCAATTAATCATAGATTCCCTTTAAAATCATGCTTGCACTGTAGGTTGATCTTTAGTTTCATATTTTAATTACATTTGCACTCATGTGTGAATTTTGCACTTTAGATCTTGAGTTTTCAGGAAACTACCAAGGTACAATTTTCACACATCTCAGTGCCACCTTGTCATTCGATTCATCATATGCACACTCGGACAAAGGCCATTGAATATGTTTTAATCATGATTTTCCCCTTTTTTCGCGAATTTTGCATTTTAGTTATTGTGTTTGTCCTTTATTGTGTTTACATCATTTTGTTGTTTTTCCTCTTCATGTTTTCTTGCCAATAACATTTTGTTGATATTTGACATACATTTTGGCATATATCGGACCATGCTTCATCCCCATACATGCATTTATCACATTTGGCCATTAAAATATCCAAATTGCCCCTATGCCACTAATCCATGCGCATGCATTTTAGTTTTTACACTAAGTCTTGCATAATCTTTGTCCAAGTGATTGCTCAGCACCTTTTACACATTCAAGTACACATTCATGCATTTACATAGTTTTTATCACGTTTGCGTATCGGTTCGTCTCTTTTAAGAAACCCTTCATCTCATGTGTTTCTTTTGTGGATTTTTCTTCACTTTGTTTTCGGAGTCCTTCACTCGACATTCGATTTGGTCCCTTTTATTCTATATTTTCAGATTTTTTTGATTTGATTTGGATTTCATTGCCTAAGAGCATACACGAACTGACCGAAAGGCCCACATTGGTCTATTGGCGGATTGTTTCTCCTTCTTGATTTTCACGACTTTTTTCATGATTTTGATGACTTAGGTTGACCTCATTTTCTATCTTTTTGACATTAGTATGGTTTTCTTAATCATTCTTTACAAAAACATCGTCAGTTTATGTGATTTTCTTCATACGTCACCATTTACCTGTTTTATGTGAATTTCTTCGCAATTTTTCCATTCGAGTTTCTATGGTGTTTTCTACACTTTTAATGATTTGAGTCTATTGTATTTTTGATCCCCATGACGCTGGTGTGATTTTCTGGACCTTTCTTTACAAAAACATCATCATTTTTTGTGCATTTCTTCACATGTCACAGTTTACTTGTTTTATGCAGACTTCTTTGCAGTATTCCCATCTTGATTTCCACGATACTTTCTTTGATTCTGACGACCTAAGTCGGTTGCATTTTTGACAATCTTGAGACTTGTATGACTTTCTGAGTCAATCTCGCCCATAACCTTGTCATTTCATATGATTTTCTTTGTCGTGTCGTTTTTCATGATTGTGATTTTTTATGTGGATTTCTTCACAGTTTTCACATACCGTCTTACACATCCATCCAGCCCTGTATTGGCATTCATATTAGCATGTTTAAAGCACGATCTAGGCTCAGCAAGCATTGATCTAGTCTCTAGCAAACGAATTATATTAGAAAGATGGACTTTCTCAGACATACGGGGGTGCCTAACACCTTCCCCGTACGTAATAGGAATCCTTACTCATCCTCTAGTTAGCAGACACCTGGCCTTCACATTTGCATCTCATGCATTCAATCCTTTGTGGTTTTCCTCATCTTTCCCTTAAAAAACTAGGTGGAAACTCCATTTCTTTTTTGTTTCATCCTATCTTGCGCCTTCGCCATCATGGCATGACTGTGATCTCCTCCCTCTGGCGCGACTCCGCGTCGGATCCCTGAGTGGGCATGGTCACAGTCTGAATGCAAACAGAGCTTGAACCAGGGGCCAAAATCTCTACCAGACCCACACATGTGATCTACACAATCGGCCCGCGCCCTCAATTTTCTGTCAGAATTCAAACAGTTTGAGATAGGGAACCCAAAAATTCACTCAAAGTGTGAACCAAGGGTGGGCCTACCAAACAACCGTTAAAAAAATCCAACTAAAACATATACGGTAGACCCTCGAGTCTACTCGAAATCCACACAAACAAAACCAAAATCCACTCATCACACATGAAGATATAAATTCGCAAACACTAAGGGGTCAAAAAGGATCCAAACCACAACAATCACCATAAATGCCACAATAAATCACCATATATTCCAAAACATTAAATTTATCTTAGATTACATGCTTCCTAGGCATTTCTACCATTTTCATGCTTTTTAATACAAGAATGGAGGTACGTACCAGAAAAACGACCTCCGACAACCCAACTCCGGCTACCAACCACCTATCGATTCCCTAGAGCTTCCACAACCTCTGGAGCTCCGACCACGCCAATACCAAGTCATACGGGGACCTTCGCCTCATGCTCCCACTCTCAGCCTCTCACTAGCGCACGAACAGGGGAGGGGAAAAACAAGGGGGACGGGGAGAAAAGGAAGAGATGGGGAGAAAGGAGAGGGAGGGTTGGGGAAGGAGGGGAAGGGTGAGGGTGAGGGGCGAGAGCGGGGAAGTGAGTGAGGTGGAGAAGAGAGAATGTGCGCTCGAGAACGAGAAGGAAGAAGGAGAGAACGGACAGCGAGCGAGGGGAGAGTGCGGTGCAGGGGGGCTTATAAAGCCATGCGCACGCAGTAACTAGATGCATACGCACTTACTCGTTCTGGCTACCAGCACCCCGCACAAGCACACTAGTCACACCCACTGGCTCCAAACACAAGCTAGCTATTGGTCGCACTAAGCCCCACCTGGACCCACACACGAGCCCACAAGTACAGTGCCACAATGCATAGTGCCAACTACGTGGGTACAAGCACAAGAACACACAAACAGAAGCCAATCGACAAGGTCCAAGTCCGAAATCATAAAATCGCACAAACGGGCTCAGAACAGTAACACCTGTCTAGAAATAAATTCATTAAAATGTAAATAATTACAAAATGAATGTACGGATGTTACAGCAAGTGTTGTGCTATCATGTGTGAACAGTGTATGTGCAAGTGGTGTGTAATGTGTGACTTGTGGGTGGAGATGGTTACATGCATGTAGACGCCTATCCTCTTGATTTCATGTGTGCCTTTGGCCTCGCAACTTTATAAGGAGAGGAGGTTGCACCACATCTCTCATTCCTAATAGTATTAGCTTGTGAGTTCTAAGCCTTTAAGAGAGATTGAGGAGAGGAGAGGTGGAGTGCTCTCTGAGCTCTTCCTTGAGGGAGAGAGTTTGTTGAAAGAGAGAGAGAGAGAGAGAGAGAGAGAGCATTGTGGGGAGTTCCTATGTATGTGGATGTTCTCATGGGAAAGGAAGAGTGCTTTGATCGACGCCAAAGGAAGCTCTGGCTAGAGTGTTATCGTGTAACGACCCCCAAGTCGCTACTACAAAACCTAGCTACAAATTTTCATTTAATTATTTACTTTATCTTTATTATTAACCAACAATGACACTAATGATGTAGCTAAGGCTAAGTACTTTCAACAGAAAATAAAACTAATAAACAACAGAAATAAACTAAACTAACACTCACCTGGATCCCTGATGTGTGGTGGTGTGACTCCTCCTATATGCACTAGCAACCAACAACTACTATCTTGCACCTACCAAAACACACAAAGCAAAGCACACATGAGTGACCACTCAACAGTCACCCAACATACACCCCACCTACAACTCGGTAACCTATGCCGAGGACAACCAAGTACAGGCATCACACCTGAATGCCGACAAACCAAAAGGGCAATCTACCGATTCCCAGCACATAAGCACTAGCATCCCTCTCGGATGCCACAACACCAAACCCAACAATCTACCACTGCCCAAAAGGCCACAAAATCACAAAACCATGTCTTTAAAACCATTCTTTTCTTTTCCTTTGCAAAACTATGCGCTTGCATTTTTAAAACCATTTATGCATGCCCAAGAAAGCTACTCTCGCCATCTTAAACCCAAAACCACACCAAAAGTACAACTACAGAGACTCTGCTCTGCACAACATGGTCCCATCTGGACCCAAGTACAACACCAAACCACGGAGCCTTCGCTCCCAAAACAACGGAGCCACTGCTCCCGAAGCACTACGCCTCAACAAGCGCCAAAGCCACGGCCTCTTCTAGCCTAGTGCTTGATTTTCCAAACCAGGACTTCGCACAAACACAAGCACAAACAGTGTGTCAAACTGCCTGGTGCCAAGCAAATAATACTGGCCACAAGTTGTCCACTGAGGAGCTACCACGGTGTCTGCACTGCCACAACGTGCCACCCTGTGCAGGTGTCGCATCGTCCCGCGATTCTCTCACCTAGAGAACCCTCAACAAAGCCAACCCCTCCTTGGGAAGGCAGTACTGTCTCTTAAGATGCTACCAACTACGGGGGGTGCCTCCCACCCGCGTTGGCCACCATAGGGTACGTCTCCTCACGACGCCCTCCACACAGTGCTCAAGAAGGAGTCTCATACCTCCACACCTGACAACACCCGAGCCTCAGTGCTTACAGCGACAACAAGAGTATCATACCTCCCTGTCATGCCACGAAACACCTCAACCCACGGACCACAATCCTAGTCTCGAAACGATAGTCAAGGAGTATCATACCTCCAAGACTCGACGAATCTCAACCTTAGGTATCTCGGCCCCCAACGCAAACAGAAAACACCGGAAAACTCTTTTCAAAACCATTTTCAAATCTGTACTTTTCTCTTCCCAAAACTCTCTTTTTGGAAAAACCTTTTCAAAATCATTAAATATCATTTAAAACTCAAGCAACATTGTACCCAACAGCGGTACGGAAACCAAAGGCCAAGAAAGCACAAACAAAACATAGCCTCGACAGCTCTCCTATCAGGCCTAGGCAAAAGTACCTTGGGAACGTCTGGGTTCACGAGCACTATGCTCAACCCACGACCACAACCTAAGAAAACACCAACAGCAAAGTAAACACAAGCAAAACTCCATGCTTTAGTGCCAAGTGTAAGGCACCTACTGGCTCGTGTCCCTTGGGAGCACAACCAGATTGGCTCAGACACCCAAGACAGTGCCACTGAATACTCCATTCAGTGCACCGCACACAAAACCACACAAACCCTAGACCTAGAGATACTATCATTATCCTTAAAGTCCAGTTTAAACCATCTGGGGAAAGAACCTATTATTTCTAAATCTTTTCATCTTTTATTCTACCCATACCCTAGGTGGAATCTTGCTAATTCGTTTTAGGTAAACCCTAGACCATTCTAATGATTATCTTAATCATTTATGTCATTATATTTATCTCCCCAAGATTAATATATATATATATATATATATATAAATTAAAATGTAAGATATCTTAATGCAAGATCAAGGCTTGGATCGCCAGACCGAAATGGAACGGTCGACCAAACCTGGGCTCAGGGCACCAGATCAGTAGACCAAAAAAAACACTCGGTCGATCGAAAACCCTTGATTCGGTAGACTGAAAATGTTCAGTCGATTGAACCAGGAATTTTGTTAACACCCAAGACTTCCTGAACGACAGACCAAATAAATTCGGTCGACCGAATCAGGGATCGAGGGGACAATCTGCAACAAAAACTACATACCAAAATAATTTAACATGCCAAACCAGGCAATTGTAGGGCAACCCGAAATGAGACCCAAAGCCTAATCCTGCAAACCACCAATCCAAACCATGCAAACAATATATCAAAATGAAGATCTCAACGAGATCTTCCAAACCAGACAAACAACACCGAGATTAATCAAACAGATCGCGAGAAATTAATAAAAAACACAAAAGGGGCACTATTCACCCTAAACTATAAATATGGCCATAAATGCCCCACCAATGTACAATAATTTCTATAAAATTTACTACAATTACCAACACACTAACATGCACCTATAGTACAAATTTGGAACCAAAAAAAAAATCTACGGAGTGCGTACCTCCACTGAAGACGCGACAACGCGAGACAGACGACGACGCTCCTCCTCCAACCATGAGCTGCTTCTCTCCTCCACGCGACGACGGCGACACGGCAGCAGTTACATCCTCCCTTCTCCAGCCATCTCCCTCTCTCTCTCTCTCTCTCTCTCTCTCTCTCTCTCTCTCTCGCAACCCTCTCTCTTTTCCCTCCCTCTCGCAACCCTCTCTCTTTTCCCTCCCTCTTCCACTTGCGGGAGGAGAAGAAGAAGAAGAAGAAGAAGAATAGGAAGGGGTAGGGGTGGGGCCTGGGGGGAGAAGAAAGTAAAGAAAGAAAGAAAGGAAAGGAAAGAGAAAGAAGGGAACGAAAGAAAGGAAGCCGCAAGCACAAAACCAAACCATGCAACCTTCCACGTCCACGTGACTCGTGCAAACTGAGATCCACCACCAGAGTACAGAGCGAACCCTCAAAACTCCCACGAGGGCCAGCACAGCAGCCGAACCACACCACACCAAAAGGCCAGAAACCCACAATCCAAGCATCAGACACTACTAAGAACGTGTCCCACATTAAGCACTAGGGCGCTCAAAACTTAATACGCCTGAATTTCACCTTAATTATTTGGCCAAAGCACCACTCCTAAAACTTGGGTAGTTACATATCATTGATGATCTTCTCTCTAATGTGTGTGTGGTTGTAGCGGTGAGTTGAGCTTGGTTATGGTGTTGGGTTCATTTCCTTTTCGCTACATGTGTGTTTGATTGTATGATTCTTTGTATGTTGGTTACATTGTGGGCTCTAAGTTGTTCAGTCAAGCTCGATTGAAGGTAGGAGCGACTAAATTGGGTGCTCTAGCAAAAAGGCCATTGGCATTTGGGTTGGGTTCTATTGTGGTTGTTGGGTTCCACACTTCAGTTTGAGATACATGCTTCACTGAGTTTTAATAATTCTATTAATGTTGTGGAATGATGTTGCATGATTAAATCTTGTTGTGTGGATAAATTACAATGTTTTTAGATGATTTGACAAGCTTTTACAGTGATTAAATGAATTACATGAGCTCTTAGTGATCACTGTTCACTAAACAAGATGTTGGCTTTGAAGTTTGATATGTTGAGTTTTTGATATTGGAAGCTTGTGTTTTCAATTACAAATGATAGATAATTTTGAAATCTTCATTTTGGTATATTATATGCAATTTTCTAGTTTATGTGTTGGTTTTTTCAGGCATTTACTTATTGCAGTATTTCAATTGCCCTATTTTTGCTCCTTGGGCACGGGTTACAGGCGTGGATGATAGGCATGGGTCATAGGCATGGATTGGTCACATGGTTTGGCCCAACAATGAAATTGTAGCCTATTTTCCAGATTGCGTTTCAAACTAGTGTTTGGAATAAATTTAAAATGTTTTTGAAAAAATTTGGGGAAAATTGATGAGAATATTTTGAAAGATTTTACCACTAATTTGTTTTGTAAACCAAGCAACCGATGTGAGATATGACGATATTCCTAGATGGCTGAGCACAATGCATAGGTTAAGCTTCGGAGACCAATAGGTTGTAGGTTAGTGTCAACAGATCTAGGGGGTATGTGTAACCTTGTTTGTCACACCTAACCTAACCATATTTTTTTATAAAATAACTATACTAAATCTAAATTCAAACACATAATATAGAAAGCTATCATCTATAGAAATAAATCTAGATCAAAATATCTACCCAAGTCTCTAAAAGTATGGCTGAGTAACTCCCTTTTATATGCACTTACAAGACAACTATCTACCCATTTACACCTGCAAAATACCTGTAGACACTCCGATTTTGCAGTCGCTTATCAACATATTCCTCTAGAAGGACACGCTTGAGTTGTAGGAGGCCCAACTCTTCCCTGAAACTAACCAAACATCCCAAGCCTATCCAAACCCTTAGCCTTCACCATACCACAAATCCTGAATCCTTGCATGGCTCAAATGTTCAAGAAGCACCCAGAATCCATGCAGTAGACTCAATAGTAGGTCTAGCACTGGTCCCTAGCAGGACTAGCCACTGTGACTGACAAGGGCAGATAGCTACCACAAGTGGCCAGCGCAGACCGTCGGTGCATCGCCCTGAGTCAGTAGCAGAATGCAAAGGGTTTGATTGGTCTTTTAGCATTTGGATCATCAAATCCTTGCTTCCTATTGGCTTGCATGGATCTAAGTGTGTTCATTGACATTAATGGACCATCATATCCTTCATCCTTCATCCTTCATCCTTCATCCTAATCCCAATCCAATCCACTTGATTTAATCTAAGCCATTTATTCATAATTCAGTTATAAATCAACGACAACCATGCAATGTCCATTGCTATGTAACCACTCCTACCTCATCACTAATGAGGCTACCAATTCCCAACCAACCTAGTTGATGAGAGAGCACCCCATAGCTCCATAGCCCCCCTCTCATTGCCGGCCAACATAGTAACCACATAGCCTTCCTAAGCCTCAGCACCATCCTCTCATCCCTACATACCCTTTATCATTACTGCACATAGCCACCCTAGCCTTGCATTCCACCTTCAGCACCACAACCACACTCCTGGCCAAGCATCATAGTCATCAACCACCTGCTTCGCAGCCTAGCACTCGCACGGCCTTTCAAGCCTTCCCAAGCCTTGCAGTACCCCGACAAGCATCTCCAACACCTCCTCAGGCCATCCCTTGCATCCAGCAACCTAGCCTTACCTCCTTTGTTGACACTCGAGCCACATCGTCCTAGAATGAACCGTCGGTGTTGGGAGAGACAAACATGCATCGACTCAAGCAAGACTTCATTCCCTGAGCATAATTAGCCTCTCCTTTTGTTTCATGAGGCTTCCTTGATTTGTTTTGTCCTTGTTTCGTTTGATTTTCCTCCATTGCATGTCCGTATCTTGTCGATGATGGGTTCACTGACTACATGAGGTTGATGGCCTACAACAGCAGACGATGGCCCATCCTGGTGTGTCCCTCCTCCTCCTGACACTTCTCCGATACTCACCATGCCCCTGTGATCGAAGAACCATCCTCTCTTGGCTGTGTGACCATCAACAATGATATCATAATGGGTTATGCGTTAAAGGAAGGAAGAGGCCTGGATATATGTTTGTTTTTGTGGCATTCATGTTTTCATGC
This sequence comes from Posidonia australis, assembly GCA_024699735.1. Taxonomy (NCBI): domain Eukaryota; kingdom Viridiplantae; phylum Streptophyta; class Magnoliopsida; order Alismatales; family Posidoniaceae; genus Posidonia; species Posidonia australis. Next base: position 2,225 of record JAMKQA010017762.1, on the reverse strand, counting down.
TCATGCATACCTCATCGGCATGTTTTATGAGTTTTACAATTGATTTGGCATCCCATTTGCATCTTTTTTATGTGATGAAGGCTTGCAGGCTGTCCTGTAAAACTTTAAGTGTGGGCCGACAACACATCCAACCAACGTGGCTCACCAGCGCAGATGGCAAGTGAGGTTTGCAAATACAGAATAGACCATAGAAGTTGAGCACCATACATTTAGTTCATTGGAATTCCAATCTATTTTCTTGTGTGTTTTGTCTACACTCTTGCACGACAGTTGGCAGTGCATGGTTTCTGCTCATCTGCATGATTTCACTTGTATCGCCTGGTTTTTACGCGTGTTTTAGCATCCAACATTCATCCATTAGGGCGATGATTCTTACTATATGAAGTTATACAAACTGAACGCGATGATCTTGTGTATATCCCTAGTGGATTGTACCGACGCAATCCCATGCACGAGTGCCCTAGTTCAAAACACATATAGCAAGGTTGAGTATTAGATTGCATGGTTTTTCACCCCCCACATGTTTATTTGCATTGACATGGCATCAAGTGCCTATCTTTAGGCATGCATTAATGAGCAAGCATATATTGTTAGCAAAATTGTCTTATCTCAATTTTAATATAACAAAAACATATTTATATGCTAACCTATCTTAATAGGTCAAGGGAGAGTTCTTGTGGACCTTGGAAAATTAAAAAGGTGAAAATGATAAGAAGGATCAAGTCAAGAAAAGATATTGTGAAGATTCAAGTCAGGCTCATGACTTAAAGAAAAATAAAAGTTTAAGTTCATTGAGATTCAACTAATGTAATTAAATATCACGTAAATGTAATATGTTGTATTCTAGGAACTTTTAATTATCTGTCAAAACATCTCTATAGTGCCTTAGGAAAATAGCCATAGTTCTAAACCAATCATTTATTGATAAACATTCAATATAAAACTAAAACAGGGTATTTCTGCATATCAAGATTTCTCGATATATCGAAATCTAGTAAGATCATGAGTTTACAACAGATTGTTGATTCAAAACACTAATGGATTTCAAAATCCCAGATCAGAGATTTAATTCGGTGTACCAAATTAGTCGATCGTTGTAACAAATCAGAGCAAAATGGCAAATCGAAAAACTTCGGTGTATTGTTTTACTAGTCGTTTTAAATATTGAAAGAGACGTTAGAGATAATCTTTTATCCAACGTTCTCTATAAATAGGACCCCCTATAACCCAACGAAACACATACTTCATATACAGTTTCAAGCTACATCATTTTTCGAATTATTCCATTCTTATCTAGTGAGAAAAATTCTCAAGCAAGAGAGCTTTATTCCATTCTTCCTCTTTGCCAAAAGTTTTGGGAGATTATAGAAAAGAATAAAAAGTTGTAATTTTCAATTTCTTTTAGAATAATCTCTTCTTCAATTGTGAGAAAGGAACCACGATTTTTGCGGTGCTTGGCGAGAAATCATCAAAGGATGTAACAACAGCATCTTAGCTTAGGAACAAAATACGATTAAGATAACTCTTGAAGGGTTCTCAAGGAGTGAACTAAGGTAGATAGGTTGAGCCACTATAAATTATTTATACATTTCATTCTCTTTCATCCCTTTCTATGCATGTTTATAGTTTAATATCAAAATTACTTGCTTTATTTCACACACACACACATATATATATATACATACATACACACACACACACACACACATACATATATATACACATATACATATATATACATACATATATATACATACATATATATACATACATATATATAGATATATAAACACACACACACACACACACACATATACACACACACACACACACACATATATATATATATATATGTATATATGTATATATGTATATGTACACACACACACACACACACACACACACACACATATACATATATATATATATATATATACATACACACACACACACACACACACACATATATATACATATATATATATATATATGTATGTATATAAAATATTCCCGACATGATATATACTCTGATTATAAACATCTATAAACATTTTATAGGTGACACTAATAATACCTTTGAGAAAAATAGAGAACAATTAATGAACCTAAGATGTTCCACTTTAACAGATTTTAAGTGGTATAAGGATGTTTTTCTATCCAGAGTATTTCAATTAAATGATTGTAATAATGCTATCTGGAAAGAAAAGTTTGTTTCTGGATTACCA